>PITA01005170.1:0-113414 GCA_004023965.1 Spilogale gracilis | reverse complement strand
ACAACAAGTGTTGGAGAGGCTGCAGAGAAAGGGGAACCCTCTTACACTGTTGGTGGGAATGCAAGCTGGTGCAGCTGCTTTGGAAAACAGTGTGGAGATTCCTTAAAAAATTAAAAATAGAACTACCCTACGACCCTGCAATTGCACTACTGGGCATTTACCCAAAGATACGGATGTAGTGAAAAGAAGGGCCATATGTACCCCAATGTTCATAGCAGCAATGGCCACAATTGCCAAACTGTGGAAAGAGCCAAGATGCCCATCAACAGATGAATGGATAAAGAAGATGTGGTCCATATATACAATGGAATACTATACCTCCACCAGAAAGGATGAATATCCAACTTTTGTAGCAACATGGACTGGACTGGAGGAGATTATGCTGAGTGAAATAAACCAAGAAGAGAAAGTCAAGTATCGCATGGTTTCACTTACTTGTGGTGCATGAGGGGTAACCTGGAGGACAGTGGGAGAAGGAAAGGAAATGGGAACTAGGGTAATCTAGGAAGGGAAACGAAACAACAGAGACTTTGGACACAGAAACAAACCGAGGGACTTGGAGGGAGAGGGGTGGAGGGATGGGAGAGCTTGGTGGTGGGTACTGGGGGCACCTATTGCGTGGAGCACTGGGTGTGGGGAATGGGGAATGAATCTTGGAACACTGGAAAAAAAAATTTAAGTAACAACAACAACAAAAAAACCACTTAGGAAAATGATGTTACTTTTTTTCCCCCAAAAAGCTGTGCAAAGCTCTTGGTTTTTTAGCTGGGGATATTTCTGGGAAAGCAAATCACAGATGTCCAAGTTCTTTCTCGTGGATTCTTATTTCTTTAAATGTGTTCTCCTTTAACTGAGATGCATGGGGCATGGCTATCAGCTTCCTTCAGCGGGGATGAAAAGCAGAGATCTGCACTGAAGATACTATGTGCAAAACAAAAACAAAAGCAAAACCAAAACAAACAAAAATCCCAACAAGGAGCTAGAGGCTACTTAGCTGTTTCCAGCACGCTGCAGAATTATGCTTGGATTGCAATAAAGTCAGTGAGTTTCAGTGCCAGAGTGCTTGCATTAGGAGGTAGGTAATATGCAATATGAATGTTTTTTCAGGAAGTGGATACATTGTATCTAGAAGCACCTTTTCACTAGAAGAATCGGGCATGGCATGTTTCCCTATTTCCCATTTGGGGAAACATTTAGAAAGAGCTCCTCATTGTTGTAAAATTGTCTTCCTCTTTGTAGATTTTATTTGTGGGACACCTTAGGTTTCAGAAGTGCCCTCCGATGTATGAAGGAAGGTTTTAGTCGTTAACCACGAGACTTCTGCAATTGGCTTTGGAAATTAGCATTTAGGTGCCGCTGAGTGTGTCTGCCCTGGGCAGGTATCTTGACCACTCCCTGCCATTAGGTAGTGTAGACAGGAGCACCTAGCGAAGAGAATCTAGCTAAGAAATATGGTGCCTTAAAGCCTGAGAAGGGTTTTCATCTGTTAAAGAAGGCCTACAAGATACGGGAAGTACCCTAAGCAGAGTCTTGGCTGAGCATGGAGCCAATGGGCTCAACCTCTTTGAGGCAAGCAGAGGACAATCCTGACCGGAGTTAGCCACACCGCCTTTTGAATTTTTCCCGGGAGCTTTTCCTCTCAAAGATAAATAAATATAAAACTTAATATAGCCATTTGGAAGAGTGTCTTCCCTTGGGATTTTTTTTTTTCATTTGGAAAATGAGAAGGAAAAAAACCGATTATCTCTTACATCCGCATCTCAGGCTCAAAGAGTGTTTTTGCTCAACCCTGCATTGAGGTACTCTCGTTTTTCTGCAAAGAAGTCCATAGCCAGCCTAAAGAAACGTTGCATTGAAAGATACTGTGGGTTTCTCTAAGAAAACCTGAAACCAAAGACAGCTGCTTCTGTTTCTGGATGAGGCAGAGAGAACACAGATTTGAATTTAAGGTTTTCTTTGTTCTGTTTTGTTTTGGAAACACATTGGCTGTCCTAATAGGTCTGCGGCCATATGCATGGAAAGCACACCCAATTTATATTGGTAGACCTTGAAACTGAACAACCAATTTGGTCTGGCCATTAAGTCAGTGTTGATTTGGTCTGGGCATGAGACAAGCTTCAACCGGTTTGATTTTCTTCTTTCACTTTTAAATTCAGTACTTGGCACTATTTAGGAAAAGTTTTGATTTCGAGACTATAGAAAGAATAAAGAAAACACATTACAGTTTTCTGCAGGAATCTAAAATAGGAAAGACTAGGCAAAGAATTCAATTTAAAAATGTTTATCTCCACTTTACTGTAATGGGATTTTCCGCCCCACATTTATGCATTTCTTCCTCCCATTTCATTCTTAAATAAATCTAGAGACGAGAATAGAAGGAATGTCTCCCATAGTTACATTTGGGCCTAAACAACGAAGTCATTTATTTAGAGGAGGATTATTTTCGTTAAGCAGAATAGGGCTATTGTACAAGCTGTTGTCGGGCTTATTATTTATTAAGTTTCATACCCTGCACTGAACACAGAGGAATGCAATGTGGATCTCAGTTTCGTTCCGTACACAGGACGTTGGCAGGAGAAATTGAACACCCTGATACTCGATTCTCCAACAAGCACTGCATTTCACATGATAACCGTTCTTTTCTCGGAAGGATGGATTTGTTCATGCCATAAACCCCAATAGGAAGGGTCCAGATCACCAGTTAATGGGGAGCCGTAGACGTGTCTACCCAAAATATCGAGGAAATTTGAGTGTGGGATTAGGCACACACTCACACACACCCCAGAGAGAAAGCGGATAATGACAAAAGTTTTAATCAATAAAAACAGGAAAATAATTTAAAGCAAAACTAATGTGAATGGAGATTGGGCGTTGTACACTTCGAAAGTCAACTCTTTGACTGCAATCACATTAAAGGTGGAATTTGGAGGCCAAGAATGGAACAAACAGGGAAAAGTACTAAGGCAAATGTCTTTCCTTCCAGTAATTTTTAAAAAATATTTTATTTATTGGACAGAGAGAAACACAGTGAGAGAGGGAACACAAGCAGGGGGAGTGAGAGAGGGAGAAGCAGGCTTCCCGCCGAGCAGGGAGCCCAATGTGGGACTCAATCCTGGGACTCCGGGATCATGACCTGAGCCAAAGGCAGTCGCCTAACCAACTGAGCCACCCAGGCGCCCCTAAAATGTTATTTTAAAAATCAGCCTGCTGCGATGCTCATGGACGGAGAGTCACGAATCATAGCCATGGAGAACCTCGTTCTTCAGTGCAGGCTTCGGAAAAGCTGGTCTGTGGGCCCAGACTTGCAAACTCTAGGAAGGATGGTACATTGGAAAGTTTGAAAAATACAAACACCTGGAGATGAAAGGACTGGACTCCCACTGTCCTGTCCCTAAGCCCTCTTCCACACCCTGTGCATTGCGTGGCCCAGCTCCCCAAACTCCCAACAGCCTGGGACCCTGGGGACAGGGATGTGCCGGCCATCCAAGCATTCCTCCAAGTCTATGAATGGGCCCTTCCTCCTTTCATAGGTGCCCAGGATGCAGGACCTCAGAAGACAGAAGGATTTAGGGGCTCCTGGCTGAGACTCAACTTACATTCTGTAGCTACAAAGGGGAAAATGCTTGGGTACATGATCTACACAGGTGCAATTATCACCCAACATCTTTTTTATTAGCTTTAACATGACCCACTCTCTTAGCTGTTAAATGTTCAGAACTTCTATGCGTGAATTACTCTCCAAATATATATTTGGATACAGGAAGGAGAGAGGAAAATAATAATGTTTTTTGAAAAGTGCCAAATGGTTTCTGAAGATAATCTTATTTCAGAGAAAATAATTAAACGAATGTTGTTTTCTCTTTAATTGTTTCACACTTAAAATCAAACGTGCTCGGGTTAATACGGCTCTACAACTAATTGAATTTTCTCAGTTCCTTTTATTATAGGACTAGGTTCTATGGAAAGGTGATGGCTTTAATGTGATTATTACATTGTTATACAAAATTACACCATCAAAGATTATGCAGCAACAGTATTTTTTTTTTCTTTCCTCCTGGTGGGATTCCCACTGTGTAGCCCTGACCTTAGCCAGAAGCTTGTGTCCACCTGGAGTTTCTATTTTCAGGTCCTAAATAACTCTTCAGAGAGCTAAACTGTAGCTATAATGTTAAGAAAAACTAAAGTTAGAAATTTATCTTACATATTTAACTATTAAATTGTCAGAGGGATAGTTTTTTATTTTTAAGGGGTTATTCGAAACATATGCTCAGAGGATGAGCATTCTTTATTTTTTTATTTTTTTAATTTAATTTTATTTTTTTGGTGTTCCAAGAGTCATTGTTTATGCCCCACACCCAGTGCTCCATGCAATACGTGCCCTCCTTACCATCCACCAACAGGCTGAGCCTGACCATGGGCATTAAGAAGCGGTAGTTTTAAAAGGTCATTTCCAACGTATCTATGTATAATGTTGCATCTTTTTATTAACTTTCCCAATGATAGTTTTCTTTGATGAGTGGCAGTTTTTTTCCCCTGATACTTAATAAGATCCAGTGTTCTAACAAAAGAGCTGTAAAAATGCAGTGCCTGGGTCACCTGGGTGGCCCACTGGGTTCGGGGTCTGCTTTCAGTTCGGGTCATGATCTGAGGGTCCCGGGATCGAGTCCCACATCGGGCTCCCTGCTCAGCGGGGAGTCTGCTTCTCTCTCTCCCTCTCCTGCTCCCCCTGCCTATGCTTTCTTTCTCTCTCTCAAATAAATAAATAAAATCTTAAAAAAAAAATCCAGTGCCTGATTTTTAAGAATCTGTACCTAAAATTTCAGCATCTATGTGAAAAATCGTAATGAGTGATCTTACCCTGTGTTTACCTTTCTGTGCGATATGTTTTCAGCTTTCATCTTCTGCCTGTATGCTTTAGGGAAATTGTCGATCTATACATTTTTGGGATACCATGTGGTTTCTATGTCCCGTCACGCGGTGTGTGAGCCGCACACAAGATGCTGGTTTTGAAATGGAAGTTTCTAAATGTGAGCATGCTGTAAAGCCCAGGAACAAAGAACAAGCACTTTTGTCATAGAGACAATGAATGAACAATCCAAGTCCTAACAACAGTCACGACTTCTTCAGAGCACAGGGAGACAGATAACAGAGCTGACCGCATTGCGCTATACTCTAATGAGCCTCGTTCCAAAAACTATGATCTGACCCGTGGAAAGTCAGCATTTATGGGATCATTTGAATAATTTTAGGGTCTGTATGAACAATAATAGTAAGTAGTGGCTATAGGTAGGCTGAGTAATGTAGCGATTTCAAGAAAGATTGTCCTTAGGCCAAATGTTTAAAGTCATCCTTCTTCTGTGCTTTCTAATGCCTTAAACTTTTTGTTCCTGATTTCCATCTTCTATCCAATGCATCCTGAATGATTGAATATGTAGAAATTGCCCGGTCATCGGGGCACATTTTAGCCTTTCTTACTGCTGATATAAATATAAATGTACAATGCAAAGTGAACAGTTGTCTTGATGATCTCGGTTCTTTGAGGTTCTTTTTCAGATTTCCTTTGCCACACTGGTTAAACGTGGTCAGTGATTCAGGGGCTCCGCAAAAAGTCTTGCTGAATGTCTTTGTTTGTCGTGTATATTTAGCTCTCTTCTTATGCTGTATCGATTAGATCAAGCATGTCAGTGACCAGATTCCAGGTTTTATGTTCATCTTATTTTTATATGTGTTCCTTTTGTAATACATGACACAGGGGCACTCAATTCTCCCATTGCAGATGGGTTTCATAAAAAATATCCTTGGTTCTCAGGGTTGCCTGGGTAGCTCGGTCGATTAAATGTCTGCCTTCAGCTCTGGTCATGATCTTGGGGTCCTGGGATCAAGGTTCACATCGGTCTCCTTGCTCAGTGGGGGGTCTGCTTCTCAGTCTCCCTCAGTTCGTGCTCTGTCCCCTGTTGGTGCTCTCTCTCTCAAATAAGTAAATAAAATTGTTTTAAAAAGGTATCTTTGGGGGGCACCTGGGTGGCTCAGTTGGTTGAGCGGCTGCCTTCGGCTCAGGTCATGATCCTGGAGACCCTGGATCGGGTCCCACATCGGGCTCCCTGCTTGGCGGGAAACCTGCTTCTCCCTCTCTCACTTCCCCTGCTTGTGTTCCCTCTCTGGCTGTGTTTCTCTCTGTCAAATAAATAAAATATTTTTAAAAAAATGGTATCTTTGGGAGGGACACCTGGTCAGGGAGAACATATGACTTGATCTCGGGGTTGTGAGTTTGAGTCCCACACTCTGTATAGAGATTACTTTAAAAAAAATAAAATCTTTAAAAATATGTAAATAAAATATCTTTGGGCAATTCTGTCATTTTGAACTTTAGGTATGTCGAAACTTTTTTTAGCATTAAAGCACAAGTTTGAGGTCATCATGCATTTTTAGTAAGAATGTTTATCTTTTTCTTTTTTCTTTTTTTTTTTAAAGCTTTTATTTATTTGACAAGAGACACACACAGTGAGAGAGGGAACATAAGCAGGACGGGTGGGAGAAGGAGAAGCAGGCTGCCCATTGAGCAGGGAGCCCGACATGGGGCTCCGTCCCAGGACCCTGAGTTCATGACCTGAACCAAAGGCAGACAGTTAATAACTGAGTCCCCCAGGAGACCCAGTGGAATGTTTTTCTAATGCTGTAGTATCCTAACCTCTTTTTCGTGTTTTCATCTTCAATTCAATTGTATGCCTGCTGCATTTTGGCTATTGTGCGATTTTCATTTCCATTATTTTCAAATGCTTTTGCTGTTTTGTTATAGATGGGTTGCTAGTAAATCATCCAGAGCTGTATTAAGATTTTATTTAGTTAGTTTTAACCCAGCCTGAGTGTCTGCACCTGTTCATGGGGATGAGGCATTAGTCTTTTATATGGACTCTGATTCGTGATATAATTGGACATATTCCTTTCATCTCAAATTGCATTTCCATTTCTCACCCTGCCCTGTGTCTGGATTCTGGTTTTTTCTCTCTCTCAGTTTTCTTCCTTTTCCCCACTTGCTCTTTTAAAGGTTCAGATTTTCCATTTCTTAATGAACTTTAAATGACCTAAGTGACCTTATCCTCTTTTTGCACAGGAGGATGCTGTTAATGGGCTCGTACTGGTGTTGCCTACCCCTCAGTCTTTGCTCAGATTGTTTTATCATTTCTATTCCAGCTTACTTTTCAGTATAAATATTAATACTGCTTTAAAGCCATTTTTACAATTAATGTATATTTATAGATTTACCAAAATAGCTCATATGGCCTTTACTTATGGGGCACATTGAATCCTAGCACCTCCTACCGAGTTTATTACTCTTTGTGCTGAAGTATATCTTTTCATAGTGTCTTTATAAAGGGTACAATGTTTTGGAGTTGTTTATGCCTGAAAAATATCTTTATTTCTTTTATTAACTTGCATCATAGATGGCTGTGATTGGAATCGTAGATTCTAAGATACTGTGCATAAACATTTCAAATATGATGTGATGGACGCTGTATTCACAGGGTGACCCTGATGATCCCCATTCCCTGGTGATCAGAAAGGTGTGAATGCCCTTAGGAAGAGTTGTTTCCAGACACAGCTATGGAAAATTTTATGGGATATTGCAGATGTCATTTATCGTTCCACATTGATCGATTTCAAGTTCAACTAAATAAGGTCGTCTGGGGTGGGTCTGACTTAATCCAATGGAAGTCCTTAAAAGATGGATGAGACCCTCCCCAAGAAAAAGGTTTTTCCATGGGTCATAGAAGTCAGCAACTGCACTGGAAAATCTGACTTGGGCTCCGCCTGCGTTGGACAGAATTTAAGATGACCCCCAATGACCACAACCTTGTGCTATGGCATTCTGTTGATGCCCTCCTCCTTGGGGTGCCCAGGATCTTCGGTTGCCTATGTTTGCTTCTTCTGTGTAGAACTCCATGCTGCCTACAGATTCTCTTGAGATGCCTTCTGTTGCTGATGTTGAAGAAGCAGGTGGTCATGTTGGAAGGTCCACCCAGTGAGCTGCTGAGGATGGCCCCTGGGATAGGACAGTGGCCTCTGCCTGATCCCCAGACATGGCCTGAGCACTAAGTGCTACAGCCACAAGGAACTCAGTGCTCCAAAACCTGGGTGAGTTGAGAAGCACATTCTTCTCACCCGGTGAACGTCTTGATGGTATTCTTGGAAGACCATGAACATCAGACCTACCCAAGCCATGCCCAGATTCCTGAGCTGTAGAAACTCTAAGGTAATAAATGGTTTCATTTAATCAAGTGTTAAGGTGCTATGTTCTGGGATAATTGGTCACTGAAGCAATACGTAACCCGTACATGGACGATTCCATTATAATGTCACTGAAGCAGAGAATTAGAGATCTTGGTTCCGAATCCAAACAGACCTTGCTTCTCTCTAGCACCTTTTGCTCATTTGTTAATTGGGGTAAATAATATTCGCTCCATCACAGTCATTAGGTAGATAAAGTGTGGACTTTTTAGAGCCCTTAGAAGAGTGAGTGATTTAGAATAAATATTTAATCAAGTGATGAGTATTAGCCCTGTGGTTTTATCATTCGAGGAACTGAATGTACTAAGAAATGAATATTGCTTAGCTGGTGTTTTTCTTCTACTTCTTAGACCAACTGTGAGTTCTACTTAGATAGAAAGTACTTGTTTGAAGAACCCAGGTTTTCAGAACATCTGACCCTCTCTTGATTGTGTGACAGTTTCAAATATGAGGTCTCTCTTTTCTTGAAATCTCTGCAATTATATACCTCCTACACTCACCCCCAAACATCAGCCATCTATTGACTTTTGAAGTGAACACATTGATTTTTTCTCTCTCTTATATTACAATGCCAAAGGCTTTTAATAAATGAGTGGTGGCCTTTATGTGAGCTAACAGAAATCCCCTTATGGAACAGCGATTAAGAAATCATTCAGTCATATAAGCAGGATCATTATGAATCCTTGGCATCAACACCCGTGGTCCTCATATGCTGTCACAGCTTAGACTGTGATCCTTGACCAAAATCTAAATTGGATCACCTTCCATTGTTACGTAACTCCATGTCATAATTTATAAATTCTTGATCTTTTGTATGTTATGGTTCTAAGAAATATTAGTAGCCTTTCGGGGTTTTGTAGGACAATGTCTTATGGGCACCCAAGTTACTTGATTTTCTTAAAGGGAATCGTGACCTGTCTTAAGATTCTTTAGTCTCAATGGATCGAACAAGAAAATTAACACATAAACCTGAAAGGTATATATTAATAATGCATTAAAAGCGTGAGTTAGTTTCCATTCAAGTGATCTTTCTGATTTATTCCCTCTCCAAAAACCACTTGCTTTGAAGGGGCATCTTTAAGAAATTGATCATTGATTCCACTGTTACAAAATCATCAGTTATCCATAGGGTACACTTGATGAAATTTTGGGAACAGATATGATATTTGTTTTGTGTTGTTTAATAAATCGTCTCAGTCAGAGACTGAAAACAACAGACATATATTTGTTCGTAGTTTCGGAGGCTTTGGAGTGTGGCTTAACTGCCTCCTCACTCAGGATTCCAAAAGACTACGATCAAGGTTATAGCTGGGCTGTGCTCGTATCTGGAGGTTTGAATGGGAGAAGCCATTTCGAAAACATCCAGCTTGTCAACACAGTTCCTTTCTTTCCAAGTATATGATGGAGGGTCTTGCCTTTTTTCTACCTACCAGCTAGAGGCTGCCCACAGGTCTTGGAGGCTCTCCACAATTCCTAGAGGCCCCCCATTTTTCCTTGCCATTTGGATTTGTGCTATGTAGACGCTCATGCCATCAGGCTTGGAGAGAGAGTCTCTTAGCTTGGGGAGGGCATTCACCTGGTTAGATGAAGCCCAGAAGAATCTCCCTGTGAGCAAGGTCAAAATCAACTGATTTGGGATATTCATCACATCTGAAAAGTTCCTTCGCCATTGTTACATTCTTGGCTAGAAGCAAATCACAGCACCTGCCCATGTTCAAAGGGAGGGGACTTTTTGTGTGAACACTACGAAGTGGAAAGCGCAAGGATCACCCTAGTGTGTGCATGCCATACTAGAATGACAAGCCCAAGGAAGTATATCATTCTAGGACACCAGCCATAGGAAAAATTATGTGGAAACTAAATTTAGACACACAAGTATAAAAGGTATCAATCTAGTGCTGAAAATGAGGTTAGTCCTACTTTTGCTGTTGGTTTTGTGACCTAGGCAAGCCAGTTAAAGCCTCTGGAGTCCTAGACTCATCGTCAGAAATGCCTCTTGACTAACAAATATTTTCAGCTTTGTCCATCTCTCAGAACATCCTATGTTACGTGGATATCGATGATGTGTGCACAGGCTATTGTCTGGAGAAAATCATGGAGCCGGACTTTGCTGCGCAGGTAGAAGCCCCCGTGACCGTGAGCACCTGACACGTGGCCAGTCCAACCTGAGATGTGCTCAAAGCGGAAAATACACACTAGATCTCAGATGCTTAGAGCCATGACAGAAAGAAGGCCAGATGTGCTAGGAAGATTTTAATACTGATTGCATGTTGGGGTGATAATTTTTTGTCTCTATTTGGTCACATAACACATATTGCCAGAATTGATTTCACCCGTTTTGCTTTGCTTATCTTTAAAGAAGTTTCTAGAAAATTTGAAGTAACACAATTGTCTAAGCTTGTATTTTTATCACATAGCAATGACCTAGAAGATTCTTTCCAATCTGTTTGCATTTGCTTGCTGGATCTCTTTGGGAGGGACAAGAAATGCAATTGAATGAATCTAAAATTCTATCTATATTAGTCAAGTTCCTAAATATATACTTTTGTATTTCAACAGATTTATTTGTGTAGTATATTCAAACTTCTAATCAATGATAGCTAATATTCATTTTCATATAATAAATCATAGAAAAATATAAAAACATCTTATTCACATACCAAAATATAACTAATCCTTACATCAGATGAAAAGGAAGATCATGTCATCATATTTACTTGAGTTTGCTATGAATTTTTAGTGGAATAATGGTTATAAATCACTTAGCTCTTATTATGGATAAAGTTCTGCCTATTTTATTATTATTAAAACTGTTACATAGCTGTTTAAAGCAGATGAAAGCTTAAGAAATATTTTTATAATATTGATGCACCTCTGTGAACAATCACACATCACAGATTTGAAAATTAACAAGGTAGACAAACATGAGAGATCAGTCTTCTCCACTTCAGCTGTATGTCGTAATTACTGGGGGAGGGAGGGATGGGGAGTGGTTTAAACCCACTCATGCCCATAGGAATCCCAGCGGCCACCAGTTCAATCAAGATTTCTGTGAATCGGATGGACTTGGGTGTTGGCATTAAAGAAAAGAAAGTGTTCTCCAGGTCAACCCAGATTGGTATCAGTGAGTAACACAGCCTGGCTTTTGAGCTAAATACATGTATTTGGGACAGCTTAGGAGTAAACTGAAGGAAAGAAAGAAAGAAAGAAAGAAAGAAAGAAAGAAAGAAAGAAAGAAAGAAGAAAGAAAGAAATGAAAGAGAGAAAACGGAATCCCAACTCTCTCTTTAGATCTTACTCATTGTTTAATTCTACATGTCATACTATTTTCTTTACATATTCATACTCGTGAGCTCTGACTTACCTTTGTTTTAGTCCCAAAGAAGATCCTAACAGAATTATGGACATTCATCAGACACAGCCAGAGTTCTTTTGTGACTGTAAACATCTAACAATTGCTTGGGCAGCATATACGTTTGCCCAAACTCCACCCTAACCATTTTTTTAAAGTCTATTTCTATTTATTTATTGATTGATTGATAGTGAGGTAGGGGGATGGGCAGAGAGAAAGGGAGCCTGACGTGGGGCTTGAACTCACAACCCAGGAGATTATAACCTGAGCTGAAATCAAGAGTCAGATGCTTAACCAACTGAGCCACCCAGGTGGCCCACAAACCGTAATCATTTTTGAAACAATCATGGCCTCCAAATGGTCTAAGAGGCATTTGAAAGCTGTGGGCATTTTTCCCTCTCTTCTTGTGTTAGTGAAGACTTAACTTCTCATTTTAAAGAGAACAGATACTATTTCAAAATAACAAACAGACATACCTTCTTGGATGGAAGAGGTTACACAGAAGGATGCTTGGGTTCGTCTGAGATTCCTGATAAGGCGAATCTTTGGAGAATAGACAAGCCACAATTCAATGGGAAAGGATGGTTTTCAGAGAAACACCTGCCCCAGGGAGAAAGGGGGAGGGATGTGGATGAGACTAGGAGAACCACCAAAGCTCAATGTAAGTCTGACTTTGAGTGAAAAAAGAGAGAACCAGAATAGGAAGATTGGAAAAGATCATTTGGGAGTTTTCAAGCCAACCTGATCATCCAAGAAGTCTTCTTTCTCCTAGGAATTGACATCCCTTACCATCCCTGCCCCATTGGACAAGGGGGACATTTGCTCATGGGAAGTATGAGCACCATATCTAGGAACCTGTTTCAAGTTCTCCTGTTTTCTGTGTGGTTTCTCTTAACTGCCTTCTACTCAAATTTTGTGTAACCTCCCGGCTTAGGATTTGTTGAGCTGTGGGAGACGGAGAGTTGAACGTGTGCATGGGTTTAGCATAGGAACAGTCTAGTGGATGTGGGGCCAGGACATGAGTTCAGGGCCGTCCACCCAGATGTCACATCTTGGGGAATGCATGCCTTCTCTTTGGAGCTGACTAAAAGTGTTTTTAGAGAGATGCAATAAAAGGAGGGACATCCCACAGCTATACAACACGGGAGCTGGGACCCTCATGGGTGAGTCTTCTCACAAAGTTAGATTTTGTTTTATACCCTCCTTTCTGCCAGGAGGAGATGCTTACAAATGTCAGCTTGAAAGGTTGCCTCCTTCAGGATCTAAAACTGTGTCTACCAGAAATCATCGAAGTCTCATTAGGAATGCAAATATAAATTCTAATATTGGGGTATGGTTTCCCTTTTGGGACTCATTTTCAGAGGGTTTGGCCATAGGGTCAATTTAAACTTTTTGAGTATAGAGGTTATTTGAATATAATCTTTCGAGGAAGGTTCAGTGTGTTTTTCTTGAAATATTTGTAATTCAGCCTCATTGTGCAGATGGGATGTCCTGCCCATGATTGAACCAGTCAATGGCTTCTGCCTCGTTGTTGGCCATAGACGTTCTGCAGGGACAAGAGTCCTGGCTGAAATTTATTCTCTCACCAATATAGAGGATAGAGGTGTGAGATCGAAGCGGGGGGAGGGTTGGTTCCTTCAGAGGATGGTAGAGGGGACTCTGTTCCAGACCTTTCTCCTAGCTTCTGGTGGTTTGCTGGCTCATCATCTTTGGTGCTCCTTGGCTTGTGGAGGAATCATGCCCATCTCTGGCTTCATCGTCACACATCCTTCTATGTGTGTGTGTGTGTGTGTGTGTGTGTGTGTGTGTGTGTCTCCAAATTTGCCCTTTCCATAAGGGCAGCAGCCATATTGGATTGGGACCCACCTTTATGACCTCATTTCAGCTTAATCACATCTTCATTGATCCTCTTTCCAAGTCAGGTCATATTCTGAGGTGCTCCAGGTTAGGTCTTCACCATGTGAATTCCAAGGGTACAACACAACACCAATGAATCAGAGAAATGGCACCAGAGTTCAGAACTCCAACTTCAGGGCCCTTTGGACTGCCCAGAGATGCTCAAACCTTGGCAAGAGTGACTCAGTTCCATGACAAAAAAAAAAAGCTGGCTCAGCATCTGAGAGCAGCCTCTCGCTTCTGCCACATCAAACTGTCAGATTTCTTGAATTCTGCAGAAATACCTCTGTTAACTTACAATCTATAAATTATCTACAGTCTGGCTGATCAAAGAGGCTTTGCCAAATTCCAAGAGCAATGAGTTCAAATCTGTATCTTCTTGTTCGACAAAATCTACTAATCATCACAATATCCACTTTGGTAACTACTCACCTTTTAATGCAGCACAATTAAATAAATGTCAAGTACTTTCTTTTCCATGGGTTCGTCAGAAGTGTTCTTAACAATTATAGCCTGTGTGCTCAGCAGCGGCACTGAAAATTGTTGGCACTTGAGAATATTTTAAGTTTGTCATACTTCCTGGCATAATTTTTGGAACCTGGAAAGAAATCTAAGATGTCAGGTTTTTCCCTTCCCAGCTCTTGAAGGTGAGTTTTATGGTCTGTGTTTTTGTTACTATTAATGGTTTCTTCTTTCCTTTCAAGCACAGAACACAGATTGTAAGATGTGCACAAATTCAAATCAATTACAGGGCATCAGTGTGTGGACAGGGTGAATTTTAACCCAGCCTCCTTATGTACAAGATGGAGGTAATGAGGAATGATCTTAAGACGAGGTATCTACTTCAAAGCTGTATCATGCCTTCAGGGCAAAGTTAGCCTTCTCTTTGTCCAGAAATGAATTGATTATCAGTCTTCCTCCTACAGTAGGCTGGTTTGCAACATCATCGAGCACTGAAGTGAATAAGCAGGGGACAGCTGCACAGTTCTGTTTTCATAGCCTCCTCGGTAGAGTGCCAACTGTTCATCGAAAGCCCATGATTATTTTATAAAAACAGAGCCCAGGCTAGCATTGTGTTGATGGAATGGAGGAATTCAAGACTACTTAATGGATGATTTTAACGGAAAGTCAGAACACAAACAGAAAGATGAAAAGCCCAGGCATCACAAAGATAGGCAAGCATGAGTTCACCATTGTTGGAGAGCAGGTTTGGAGCCACCATTCCCTGAAGGCTCTTACATCCTTCTCCTGGAACCTTCTGGAAAAAGTCTGGCTGATCTCAGGAGTGCATATGTGCCCATGTGCACACACATGTGGGTTCATGCCTCCCTAATATTCCGTTTGGGAATGACTGTCATTTAACTAATTTCTGTTGATGGTCATTTTCCTACTTTTGTCCTGTCTCTGTGCTATGATAAACCAGTTCTGCAAAGTCGACACCCTGAAACATAGCTCTCTCTGCCCCAGGGGAGTGTATATTTCAGTGTACATTCCCAGAAGTGGGAGTAAATGTGGGGCCAGAGGCCACATGCATTTTAAGTGTGGCTCTGCTTGGTCAAATCTCCCTTTCAAAGGGCTACCTGGTGCCTTAGTGGCACTATCGAAACACTCGCTACGGGATATTCATGCTTTACATTGCTGTCCATTTGAAGGTTTAAAATATAGGTTCCGACCACTTTTGTCTTGCCTTTCCTTACTTATGCGTGGAGAAAGAATTTTGCACTTATTTCAACTTAATGTAGACCTCGTTGTGCTTGTCTGGGGCATGTTTTAAGTGTGGAAGACCACGGTCTGACACATGCTGGAATGTTTCGCTTACGCACTACGTTAGTTTGCTAGGCCTGCCACAACAAAGCCCCATGAATGAGTGACTTTAACAGAAGTGGCTTGTCTCCCAGTTCTAGAGGCTAGAAGTCTGAGATCAAGGTGTTGGCAGGCTTGGTTCCTTCTGAGACCCAAGAAGACAAAGTGTCCAAGATCTTCCTCCTTGATTTGTAGATGGTGGTCTTCTCCCTATGTATTTGGTGTCTCTGGATCAAAATCTCCTCCCTTTTTGGGAAGGATGTCAGACATACTGCAGTAGAGACCACTCCAATCTTAATTCAGTCATGTCTTCAAATGAGGTCACATTCTGTAGAGGTGGCACTTAGGACTTCAACACACAAATTTTGTGAGGAATGAGTTCAACCCATACGAGGAGAGAGAGTCTATTTCCATCATCAGCAGAGTAGCAAGAAAACACAGGCCCTTTCACAGTGTGTGGGATCTTTTCCCACCAACCATAAACAGGTCGTTATGAGATATTTAATCAAACTGGGTGAGTTTTAACATTTTACCACCTCTATGTGGTGCTCATTCTTACAGATGACAACTGGAAGACACGGTTCAGAAGAAGGTCATCCAAATATCCATGACACTGATGACTGTGTCATGTGCCATTTTTTTTTAGATGTCTAAAACCTGAAGAAGCCAATGATGGCTCAGAGAGATGCTTTTACAATCAGTTCTTAGCTACTCCCGATGCTTAGACATGATGACAGCTTGTAAATCACCTGCAAACAGTTTTAAAACTCCAAAGTCCTTCTCTGAAGACCACAAAGAAGAGTATGCACCATTAAAATTAAGTAGAGAAATGGAAGGAGAATTACAAGCTGACCGTGAGATAGGAGATATTTGGGGTCAAACCTTAGAGACTAATTTTTGGAAGAGATATTAATATCGAGGGCACACCTTGACCCAGGACCCAGCCCTCTGCGCCTGGCTTAGAAAATGGGAAAAGAGAGAAAAGCTCAGGGCAGGTAGCTGGATTTGGTACACCAAATCCTCATCGCCTTGCCCATTGCCGGGATTTGGAAAAGGCTTTCTGAAATCTTTCCAACATGTGTCTTGAGTTTGTATAGGACTCAGCGTGCTGGTGTTGGTGACAAGGTTTACTAATTTGCTACTTGAAATGTCCTCCACAGAAATGGTTTCCAACTCATAGTCAAGGTAAATGGACAACTTTTGTAATTTCTAGCAGCACAACCTTGAAAAAATTGCTTTATTGAGATAGGATTGGCATTCCACAGATATGCATAGTTCATGTACACAACATCATGCATTTGGAGATGAGTGTATACCCATGAAAGCATTACTACCATCCGTACTGTAAATGCATCCATATCTCCAAAAGTTTCCTCTCACCGTTGTTAGGCATTATTACTCTCTCTCTCTCTCTCTCTCTCTCTCTCTCTCTCTCTCTCTGTGTGTGATAACATTTAATATAAGATCTATCCTCCTAGGACATTTGAAAAATACACTCTATGGTATTGTGAATCATAGAATCCATGCTGTACAGATTTCTAGAATTTAATTCATTAGGCATAACCAAAACATTGTAGCCTTGACCAACCCCTCTCCCTCTAGTCCCTGACAACCATCATTCTAATCTACTCCTCTTATGAGTCTATTTTAGATTCCACATGTAAGTGACATCATGCACTATCAGTCTTTCTGTGCCTGGCTTATTACACTTAGCATAATGTCCTCCAAGTTCATTCATGTGTCACAAATAGTAGGATTTCCTTCTTTTTTTTTTTTTTGTTTAAAGTTTTATTTATTTATTTGACATAGAGAGACACAGCAAGAGAGGAAACCAAACAGGGCGAGTGAGAGAGGGAGAAGCAGGCTTCCCGCTGAGCCGGGAGCATGATCTGGGCCGAAGGCAGGTGCTTAATGACTGAGCCACCCAGGTGCTCCAGGATTTCCTTCTTTTTAAGGTGGGTTCCTATCTCATTATACGGTAGAGAGCACATTTTCTTTATCCATTCCTCTGTCAGTGGACGTCTGCGTTGTTTCTTCATGTTAGCTACTGTGAATAATGTCGCAGTGCACATGGGGGTGCAGGGATATCTTTGGGATCTGATTCCATTTCCTTTGGATATATGCCCAGAAGTGGGAGTGAGCAAGACAGTGTTCTAGTCACTCAGTATTGACGAGCCCCTTGGATACAGACCTTGCAGGCACCATGAGCTCTTTCTTCTCAACACGTCTAAACCCAAAAGTCTGCACACCCAGAGAGAAGAGAGCTCATCTGACATCCCTCGTCTCAGCCCTACTGAGCTGTACTGCTTTCATCTCTGGAATCAGGGAAGGGAAGCGTTCAGCATGGAGATACTGCAGAGTTTTCCCGTGTCCCTTCACGGTCCCTTCATTGGTACCAGCTGCCATTCCTGCTCGGTCCCTAGCCACGGAGCCCATGTTCCTGCAACCGCGAGCACAGACTGGCATGGCGGGGTTGGCTGCTTCCCAGCACATCCTAGAAGGGATGGTGGCCGTGGAATAAGTCCGTCGAGTAGCCTGAGTAGCCCGCCTCCTGACTCAGAAAGAAATTAGGCTCTTCTCAAACGAAAGCAGATTTGGGGTGAAAAAATACCTTCAGGACAAAGTGAAATGTGAAACTGCGCTGATGTTTCTAGTATCTTCACATTAGCTTGAGAAGATGGCATGAAGCACAGGTACCGAGCAATATTGATTTAGCGTGTATCCAAGGGAAGACAGACTCTGGAATACGTAACTGGGGAAAGAAATGCTTTTCGCAATTATTGGCAGCCAGAATCAGCCTCTTCGTTGTTGCGGTGACTCCCAAGTTTCAAAATAAGAGATGAAAACCAGATGACGTTGGCCATGCACTGTGAGACATGAAATGCTAAAGCAAGAAGAGTCTCCGGCAAGGCTTTTCTGGGAGATAAAGGGGCAGCACACCCCGCGGCTCAGAACGTTCACTGTGTTCCTAGGTAGCTAGACACATTATTAATGTAAGTCTCTCCTGAGTTATTTTTCACAGCATGGAAATGATTCTAAAAATAACCTGCAGCATTATGTAACTCCCTCTGCCATTATATTCTTGCTTTTTTCTTTTTTTTTAAGAACTTCTAGACAGATCAACCATGAGCCGACTGCTTCCGCTGGAAGCAATAGAGAAGATATATAGCTCAGTGGACCCTTCTCCTTCATTAAGTTCTAGACTGTCGATGCTCCTGGGAGTTATGATTTAATCTCTGCAATCCTCGCAGTGCAATTTAAGCAGTGGGTTAAGTTGTAAAGTGAGTGTTTCCACATCTCGTGCTCCAACAGTGAGATGTAAATGTTTTCATTGCTTTTTCTACAGCTCACATTCTCCAAGAAAGTAGAAAAAAAGAGAGAGGCAGTGAGCTCATCATTTTGGGGGGTTTTACAGATGGAGTTAGGTTTGCAGGCTGTGACAGATTGCTGTTTCAAAGACCCCAAGCTAAGGACGTGGAGAACACTGCAGGAAGCGACATTCTCCAAGCCCACTCTTAGAGACCCATCAGCATTGACTCTAGAACCCAGTACACTCTGCAGCTTGAAACTCAAGACTAACATCTGCCTTCTCTCACCATTGCTCAATTTGTTTCCCAGAAGCCTTCCCTTCTTTCCATTCTGACGAAAGGAACCTATGCAGAGGCAATAATGGGGTTACAACAATGAAACCCCAAATTGCCATTCAAATGTATTCAAAACTACGTTGTCCCGTGGCCCTAAGTCATTACTGGAATCAGAATGACCAGAATGTGCTGGTGAAACCAGAGCCAGAAGCCCGCAGGTGTGCCGCCGAGAGCTCCAAACAAGACCATTTACCTTTCTGGTTTTTCAGTGATGGAGAATGTGAGCAAATTGTGAACGTCTTCTAAGCTCTACATGAAATCCTCTAGTGAGTATATGATTTCAGGTAGCAGAGAGCTGATTTATGATTTCTGTGTTTACTCAGTTTGATTGTCATTGGAATGAAATTAGTGGAGAAATCCATTGAGTTTGATAAGAATCAAAAGTAGACAGGAATAGGGATATGGCCAAGTGTTGGACATTTGTCTTTTCTAATGGTCTAGACTGATAGGGTCACGAAATGTATCTTGTCACGTGTTTTGGTTTTTTAGGCTCCCATCTACAGTTAATGTTTGTTTTTAATGTAAATTCATTAAGGGCAGGACTCTGCCTTCTTTCACTATAAAGAATGAATTATTTTCATCTTCGTTCTTGAGCAAAGCATGCCATCAGTTGAATTAAGTCGGTCCATTTACACATAATTCATCAAGAGTTCAGTGCGAGAGGCTAGACGGAAGCGGGCATATTGTAGTAATCACCTAGACACATAATCTCTGAGAAGTACCGTTTTTAAAAGCGTATATTCCAAAGTGACGTTAATGTCAAAAGTCATTGAATATCAATGAAAAATTGGCAAGGACTGGGAAAACACACTAACCATCTGCTTTTAAATCTTCCTACAGGTATAGGAAGATAGGGTTTTACCTATTAAAGCACGGTTCCTCTTATAAAGGGGAATGATGCTTCAATTAAGATGGCATCCTGACCAACTCTGGTTTGATCTTCATCCCTTATGCTACAGAATTTTGTTGCGGAGAGAGCAAGAGGAGATCAAGCAAAGCCTTAAGTCTTGGAACCATAGAAAACTCTGAAGAATTATAGTAATGTTTCCATCTTTTTTAATCCTCAGGGTCTACCCCCATTCTTTTTTTTTTTTTTAAGATTTTATTTATTTATTTGACAGAGAGAGAGAGAGATCACAGGTAGGCAGAGAGGCAGGCAGAGAGAGGGGAGGAAGCAGGCTCCCTGCTGAGCAGAGAGCCCAACACAGGCCTCGATCCCAGGACCCTGAGATCATGACCTGAGCTGAAGGCAGAGGCTTAACCCACTGAGCCACCCAGGCGCTGTCTACCCCCATTCTTGGGGAAAATGATTTCCTCAATGTGTATCTATTGGATATATTATTAAGTGAATAAGTCTAACATACTTGCAAAATGCTGTGTCTTCAAGACCACTAGACGTAGAGAGAACGCCATTTACTGAAACCTGCCTGAGATCAGAGAGGTTTACTCTCTGTTGCCTTTCTCCATGAGTGATAAAAATGATAAGAATAGAAGTCATACTATGCATAGACTAGAAGACATTAGATTCATTTTGTTTTTAGGGGAATGATAGTTGAAGGGTGGCTGCAGAAGAAAGAAAGGAACTAAAGCACATAGATCCAGCACCCAAGACATGGAGAGCAGCTTGAGGTGCTTTCAGGGGTGTCTTTCCATGTAGTTAATCAACTCTCCATGAGGTATCACTGTCTACACCATCCAAATAAGGAAATTGAGACCAAGGAACGTTCAATGGGTTGACACCTTCACATAGTTGATAAATTGTAGAACTGGGGTTCTGATGACCCTTCTCTTCCGGGGAGTGCTCACCTCTTTACTGATACCTGTGGAGCAAACATGAATTATTTCCTGCTAGCATTGCGGTCGTTTCAGAGATAGATGCACCAGCTTCAGAAACACTCAGCAACCAGACTAAGTCATGCATCCAGTCATGCTCTTCCAGGAATCATTGCTAATCCTCCGTGTCCAGCACCATCCACCATACCCTGACAGGGATTGTGCCCTCCCTCAAACTTAAAATAACATGAATTTATGATCTCACAGTTCTTTTTAATAAAGATTTTACTTATTTGACAGAGAGAGAACATGCACAAGAAGAGGAAGAAGCAGTCTCCCCGCCGAGCAGGGAGCCCAATGTGGGGCTCCATCCCAGGACTCCAGGATCATGACCTGGGCTGAAGGCAAACGCTTAACCAACTGAGCCACCCAGGTGCCCCTATGATCTCACACTTCCTGTGGATCAGGAGCTGAGGTACAGTGGTGTCCTCTGCTCAGAGTCTATTGGGGTTTCCATAGAGGTGTTATCTGGGCTGAGTTGTCATCCCAGGATTGACTGGGGACGAATCCACAGTCAAGCTCATGCAGGTTATGAGATTGCATTTTCCTGGGGTCCCTGTGGGACTTAAGTTTGTCACTGTGTGTCACATTCTGAAGGAAAAATATGAAAAACAAGTATGAGATGCTCCACTACTATCACTGACAATTTTGTCTAAAAGAAATATTTCACAGTTTGTTTTTTTGTTTTATGGACCTAATGTTCTCTTTTGAGCATAGAAGTTGTTACTTGATTTTCTCATATTCTGACATATTAATTTTTAGAAACATTTTATGTAAGAAAGTAATGGCCTCCAAAGTTATTTACAAGAACAATCAAGAATACCTTAATACCAGTTAGAAAGGCAAAAATTGACAAGGCAAGTGACAACGAATGTTGGAGAGGTTATGGAGAAAGGGGAACACGCTTGGTAGGAATGCAAGTTGGTGCAGCCACTCTGGAAAACAGTGTAGAGTTTGCTTAAAAATTTAAGAATAGAGCTATCCGGGGTGCCTGGGTGGCTCAGTTGGTTGAGCGACTGCCTTCGGCTCAGGTCATGATCCTGGAGACCCGGGATCGAGCCCCACATCGGGCTCCCTGCTCGGCGGGAAGCCTGCTTCTCCCTCTCTCACTCCCCCTGCTTGTGTTTCCTCTCTGGCTGTGTTTCTCTCTGTCAAATAAATAAAATCTTAAAAAAAAAAAAAAAAAAAGAATAGAGCTATCCTATGGCACAGCGATTGCACTACTGGATATTTACCCCAAAGATACAAATGTAGTGAAAAGAAGGGGCACATGCTCCCCAATGTTCCTAGAAGCAATGTCCACAATAGCCAAACCATGGAAAGAACTGAGATGCCCTTCAACAGACGAATAGATAAGGAAGATGTGGTCCATATATACAATGGCATATTACTCAGCCATCAGAAAGGATGAATACCCAACATTTGCATAAACACAGATGGAACTGGAGGGGATTATACTAAGTGAAATAAGTCAAGCAGAGAAAGTCAATTGTCATGTGGTTTCACTTATCCATGGAAGATAAGGAACAGCATGGAGGACATTAGGGGAAGGAAGGGGAAAATGAAGGGAGGGAAATCAGAGTGGGAGAAGAACCATGAGAGACTATGGACTCCAGGAAACAAACTGAGGGTTTTAGAGGGGAGGCAGGTGGGGGGATGGGTGAGCTTGGTGGTGGGTATTGAGGACATGTATTGCATGGAGCACTGGGTATGTTATCTGCAAACATGAATCACAGAACACAGAAAAACTGATGATGTACTGTATGGTGACTAACATAACATAATAAGAAAATTTAAAAAAAGAATATGCATGCTCTATGCATCTACTCATACATTTTGAGGAATTTTAGAGAGTATATTTTATGATCTCCATGCCCTACCAAAGGAAAAAAAAAAAAAAGCCCTGGTACAGAATGATACCTAAAATTTTTGTATATTGGGGCACTCTGATGTGTTTTTAAAAAAATCAGTATTTTCATTCTTAAATTTATTTATATATTTAAGGAATCTCTGCATCAAACTTGGGACTTGAGCTCACAACCCTGAGACCAAGAGTTACCAGCTCCTTTGGCTGAGCCAGCCAGATGCCTCAACTCCACCCCCAACATTTTCTTTTATTTACTGTTCCTATTTATTTTCTTCACAGGAGACTGATCATCTGAGCTCTCTGTAACTCTTTGTCACAACGATGTTTGCCACCTTTTTACACTGTCAGTGTTTAAAGTATTATCGAGAGATTGAAAAACCTCCTTTTTAGGATACAGATTGTAGCAGAGAAGGGGTGCTTTTCTAACGCTGGTCACATTATGAAACTCAATTTCATTGAGTTGGATAGATTTCATCCCTGAATTGTCTTCCGTTGAAAGGAAGTTGAATCTGATCGCTACCTCCTTAACTATATTCCTGTTAAATGGCTTAGTCATTTAGCTTTTTATAGAAGTTCCCTAAAATACCCTCCATTTTTCCAATATTGTCACCCTCAGACCCTTAGGGAAAGAAAACTCTTCAACTGAAGGAGAAAATCAGTCCAATCCAGTCCTACAGACCTTGCAATGACATTTTTCTAGCTCAAGATTTGGAAAACCACATCGTATCTTTGCAAGGCCAGTAGATTTTCTGCCATGAGGCTGAGTTGCTGAATACCCAAAGCCTTTGATATCTTCGGTATCTCCACTAAAACACTATCTTCATGGGACACATATATCCACACCAAGCTTTGTCGGAACCGAAGGATCTCACGTCATATGGTTGCTCATCCCATTTGATTTAAAACAGGTTCTCTAATAACCTCATATCGATGCAGAAATAGTACACTGTGTCTTGCCATTGTTGGCTTTGAGGTTCCCACATTACAATAAATGTGTCAAAAACTGGAGAAGTCCTTCACGGTGTCAGGCCATTCGTATACCGCGAGTGTGCACGTTGGTTGGGCGTATTCCCATTGGCGCTCCAATGCACCTGCATTGTGCGTATTCCCCTACGTATTCCAGGGAAACACCTGCCTCACCACTGCATGTTTCTCCCTCGGAACCCAACTTTGTATTTTCTGACTCAAAATGTTGTGGAAGCGTAAGCGTTGTAAAACGGATAAAATTGCTTGGTTGTAAAATCCTTCAACTTTATCCATGTATTATCTTTGCAGTTTTTCTTTAAAGAATAATAAAACGAAAACCATCCGAGGGGATAGTAATTGCATAAAACAGCAGATAGCAAAGTAGATAAAATTTTAATCGAATCTTTTGGTGCTTAGATAGGAAAATAAAATGTAAATCATTTAAAGGTTTATTTAAAAAATTAGATGTAAACAGCTCTCTTCAGAGACCATCCATATTTAATTTTTATGTTTTATAAAATAGAGCCATGTTTTAATCAGTCATACAAACACGGATTAACACAATTTTCTCATGTGGCCATTCAAATTCATTTTGGCTTGTTTATTTTGCTTTGCAGACACCTAAAACCCTAGTTCTTGGCACTGAGATGAAATATGAACTTTTTTAGAGGAAATTTTTTGGACAAAATGGAAAATTTTATGGAGTTTGAGTGAATTCCTATGAGGCGGTCCTTGTAATATCAAGTATAACAAAATTGTGCTCTATTTTCCTTAAGTACCAACATGAAAATGCAGAAGGTTTTACAACTTAGGCAAGATGTCCTTTCCAAGATAAATATACCTAACACACCTAAGCCCCAAATAAATAGGACTATGCAAGTGTCTGTGTGGGTCATACGGTGGCTAAGTGCTCATCTACCACACTTTCTCTTCCTGGGAGCCCAGGAAGACCACATGCACTAGAGACCCACACGGTTGTCTTCATCTCCTTGCTCCTCAAACCTGGTCAGTGGACTACGACAGCAGCACTGTCTGGGAGCTTGCTAAAAAAGGCAGAGGCTCATCCCCATCCTAAACTTGCTCAATGAGAGACTTCATGGACTCCGGCCCCTCTGCTGCCACCGTCATCAATTTCATATGCACATTAAAGTATAAGAAGTCCTTGTAGGGAAAAGTCACCTAGAGCCACCTGACCGGGGACATCTCTGCATAAAGGAGAAGGAGTATTAATTTCACTCACTAGTACTCAGTGAATGTCATATGCCCTACCAGCCCTATACCTATAACTATCTTCCTATTTGTTCCACAGCTATATGTATGCATCTGTACACACACACACATCTACAAAGTCCTTCCCCCTTTTCCTCAGTAGAGACACATTCCAGTTCACTTAGTCTTTTGTCGTGATGCGTTATCATCTTTAGCTGCCTTTTCTAAAAACACAGGAGAAACAGTTAAATATTCTGAAAGCTCTCCAAGGTGGCATTTATGTCTCTGAGGTTTAGAAGTGATGGAGTATCCATAGCAAAAAAGGGCAACGGGTCTTTCTCAAGGTTGGGTCAGGGTTCATCATTAGATTCTCACGTCAACACAAATCAGCTCACTGAGCACGTTTAACCTTTCTGAAATTTTTATTTTAGGGAGCAGGGAGGAGGCAACATGTTCTAACTCAATAGCTTTCCAAGGTATTGGAATAGCTTTCCTAGGTAACACTCTGCCTTTTAAAAAGGATTCAGAACATCAAAGAACATCTTTTAACCTTGGTTACATCTATTCATTATTTAGCAAAGTAATGAAAGGTAAGAAACATTTGAAGAGTTTACTTATTATTATATTGAAATGATCTATGACACCATAAGTCCTGTGTATGCTAATATAAATAACATCTTTTATTAAAAATGACTGTTTAAAAAAAATAGTGATCAGGGCCCCATTGTTTTGTATCTGTGCAAATCTCCCTAGTGAGTTTGTTAAAAGCCAGCTGGATCCTCATATTGGCTTCTGCTTTCAATCTGATATGATATCAATGTCATGTAGTCTCTGGAAAACTTTCCTGTAAACCAGCGAGGGGGGAATGAGAGCGGGGAAAAGGCAAGAGGGTCTGAGAATTATTATGAACAGGGTTTTGGCCCCAGGACCTTTTGAAGGGGTCCCTTCCTTCCTGCAGACACACAAGGTTTTCTGAATTCCACTATGGAAAAAATGCTCTAATTTGTTAAAAGCTGAGTGTCACGGACAGAAGAGTAGGGGATAGCATGAGCTGCATCATATTCGGGGGTCAGTACAAAATAAAAATGTGGGGCCCCTTGATCAAAAGTTATCTTGAATTTCAAGATGGTGGGAGCAGAGCATAAAACCAAGTTAGTTGGCTAGAGAGAGGGCGGTCTTATTAAGAGTGGGTTGCCTGCCAAAGAAGCAAGACCTGGTAAAGACTGAAATAAATTATATTTCTCCCGTAATGCTGGTGATGAATGGAGCTGGGTTTGGGTGCTCTTCAGGATGGGCAGTCTTCATGTCTGTCCAGTGTTTGAGTGGGTGTGTGTGTGGCGGGGGGGGGGGGGCTGCTACTATGTGCTTAGGGCAGGATCTCAGAGGCTAGAGTGTTTTCTTGTGGTTTCTGTTTTTGCCTTGCACTACCCACTTTCCCCCCACAGAGTGGGTTCTTCATGTCCCCTCATTTCTCCAGCAGTGCATTGATGTTGCTTGTTAATCCATGTGGGGATGATGGCAAAGATGGGCGGGGTGGGGAGAATGGGGTGGGGTGTTATATCTTCCTAACCTAGTCCCAGGTTAAGGCTGCTCCTTTATTCCCAGGATTCCTAGATGGGACTTTCTGAGCATCCCTGGCCTCCCTTCCATGTCAGCCAAAGTTGGCTTGAAACCTACAGTTAGTCTTGGGTGGGAGAGAGTCTATGCCCTTTCCTGGAGATAGCAGAGTTCTGCTTGTCATCAGCATAGGATCTGGGGCTCAAAAGGATCTTCTGTCCTCCCCTAGGATTAGAGGGCTCGTTTTCCACCCTTGACCCAGCTGCAATGCATCTGTGCCTGGGCCCTAGGGGTCATGTCGTCTCCTGTACCATTGGTCAGAGGTTGAAGACTTTGTTTTGTATGAGTGGGGAATTTAGGGAAGCCTGTGAGACTCTGCGCTTCTGTATTGGTCATCTCTGTGATGGCTGCACCTCTGAGATGGGCTCTGTCTCCTGTCCCAGCCTGCTTCCAACCTCTCTCGTGAGAAACAATAAGACCGCTTGAGAGTTTATGAGTAAGTGCAGACTCCCTTTGTGTCTGGGGTCCTAAGTATACAGGAAAAATAAAAGGCTGGGTGCCCGGGTGGCTCAGGCTGTTAAGCGTGTGCCTTTAGCTCAGGACGTGACCCCAGGGCCCTGGGATTGAGCTCCACATCAGGCTCTACAGTCAATAGGGAGCCTACTTCTCCCTCTCCCTCTGCCTGTCGCTCCCCCTGCTTGTGCTCTCTGTTGAATAAATAAATAAAATCTTAAAAGACAAAGAAAAACAAAAAGGTAAATCCATGATGATCATTAAGCTATAAAATAAGAATGTACAAAATATTTTATTATATTAATTTATTTATTATATATTTATTATATATTTATTATATTAATTAGTGAGGGAATCCATAAGCTATATAATCACTTTGCATATTTTCTGCCTGATAAAAACACTGAAATAAATTTAGAAATGGATATAATATTGACCCATTCTTGGATTGGCTTCCCATTATGCCACCTAGCAAAGTTGACACATCAAAAGAACAGCATACTGGCAAAACCTGCAACGTGAAAACCAATTGCTCTCCACTGGACCTAATTCGTGGTGCTTTGGACAGGAATCATTGCAACCGGTTTGTCATAGTTTAGAGACTTGTAGATAGGCTGGTGAAGGCCAACAAAGGAGGCGATTACCTGAATGGACGAGCTAGCTAGGACATCCATTACATTTCAAAGTCTTTTAAAAATTTATTTTAGAGGGCTTGGAATTATTCCAGATTAGCACACTAGCCTTTGGTTGAGCTATAAAAAGTTGGTTAATATTTTAGCAGATTTTAAAAAAAAATATTTTAGCAGATTTTGTCTTGCTTCTTATAGCGGCCAACGGCAGGCTGCCTCAAGATGGGCCACTTTGGCATGAACATTATTTTAAGTTAAAAACAATCAAAACCAAGCAGATTCAGGAAAAGCCCTTTACCTCTGCCTAAATTTACACCGGAAAGGAGAGCCTATGCCAAGAACAGAGGTACTAATAAGACATTCCTCTTCACCTAAGAAACTTAGGGTAACCTTTGTTTTCCAAACACCTCCTGTGACCTTCTTGCTAATGGTTTGTTCCCCCTTTGTATCCTCAGACCCCTGTCCTTCTGCTCAACTCATATAAGTCTCCTGTTGCCTGTCTTTGGAATTTCCAAGTCTGTGTGGTTTCTTTATACATACAAACTAAATTTGATTTTCTCCTGTCAATGTGTCTCATGTTAGTTTGATTTTTAGTCCAGCTATAAGGACCTTGAAGGGTAGAGGAAATTCTTCCTCCCCAACACGATGAAGGGGAGCAGAATTTGGCACACCAAAACATGCCTCTTTGACATAATGATTTTTTTGAGCTGATTAGTTTTGAAAAGTTACAGATACAGAAAAAGCTCCAAAAAAACTAGTAGAATTTACCTTTTTACTTTTAGAAGGGAGATTTCCATTTATATGGGTATCTCCTTCTCTGTGCCAGTAAGACAAGGATGCCTGAATCTCTAAAACTCTTACCACTGGTGAAGATGCTGACTTAAATATGCATAACAACCCTACCTTTGCTTTATTCCTCTTTCATTGCAGGGAGTTCTCAGCCAAGAACCTAGACAGGTAGAGGGAGAATGATTTTTTCCTCGCCTACACTTGCCAGAGTTGAAGGATGGCTCTCCCCCTCATGCAGAGACAGGTTACAGAGTTGGAGTATCTCATCGCTTGTTGAAGGGTCTTGTCCATATTGGAGGGCTCAAGGCAAGTTCACTTTTCTGTAGGTAATCTATCTCTTTCTCCTCATAAGTGTGGAAGTGACATTTTTTGCAGCTTTTGACAACCTCAATAGACGTGGAGGAAAAAGAGGTTGTTCGATATTTTCACTGTCATGCTACAGATACAAGCTTTGTTTGGAGGCATGGGGAGTAAAGGAAAGTGGGCTTTGTTCACTTGAGGCTTGAAGTAGTGAGTAAAGAAGACGGGAGTATGAAATTTTCCTGGAGGACATAGCCACAGACAGTGAGATGGAAGCTGGCACTGGCTAAGGGGCGGGGCAGAGAAGCACCTGCTATCCCTATGCTAAAATTGGAACGTCTTAATTAAATGCATCTCCCTTTGCTTGCTGGAATTTATATTATTATTAACCTCCTTAGACAGAACCTTTTCAGGTTTTTGTTTGTTTGTTTTCAAGTAATTGCCAAAGGCTTGGAACAGGCATGAATTGTGCTTGTCTGCGGAGTCTCAGTGAATACTTTCAGCACAAAAATAATAAAGTCTGTTGTACTTTAAGTAATAGGGCCAATTAAAATAACCTGCAGGAAGTGGAACAAGACCTATAGTCGCATGGTGCTTTATAGTATTCCAGGAAATTGCAGCAAGATTATTTTACACAATAAATATCTGTGTAAATATTATTTACACAATAAATATCATGTAGATGGGAACCACGATAATAGTGTAGTCATCGGATATGCAACATAGATATGCACTTTCTCTTCTTCTACCATGATATAATGGTGCTTATAACATGTGAGACATGTTATAGCTAACTTTTATATTGCCTTTACTAGAAGTCACCCTAAATCCGTTTTTAAAACATTTCATTTTTTGGAACAGTTTGAGGTTGACAGTGAAATTGAGAGGGAGGCGCAGAGATTTTCCGCATACTCCCCCACACCCACCCAGGCACAGCCTTCCTCATCATCAGTCCACGAGAGTGGGACATTCGCTATAATTGATGAACCCACGTGGCACACCATTATTGCCCACGGTACGTAGTTTTCATTAGAGTTCACTCTCAGTGGTGCCCATTCACCATTGGTGGTGTACGTTGTACGGTTTTGGACAAATGTGCAAAGATGTGTATCCACCATTATAATATCATACGGAGTAGTTTCACTGCCCCCCAAGCCCTCTGTGCTTTACCTGCTCATCCCTCCCCCATCTGCTGGCAACCACAGATCTCTTTACTACCCCATAGTTTTGCCTTTTCCAGAATGTCTTAGAGTTGGAATCAAAGACTGTAGAGCCTTTTCAGATTGGCTTCTTTCACTTAGTTATGTGCATTCGTTTCTTTCCTGTCTCTACATGACTTGAGAGCTCATTTATTTTTAGTGTAAATGAAATTGCCCCGTCTGGAGAGACCACAGTTGACTTGTCCGTTTACCTCATGGAGGACACCTTGGTTGTCCTCCTTTTGCGCTTTAAATAAGGCTGCTATCCATGTCCTTGTGCAGGTTTTTTGGTGGACAGAAGTCTTCAGCTCCTTGTGGTAAAGGCTGAGGAGTGCCATTCCTGGATCATAGTGGAAGAGTGGGTTTGCGTGTTGAAGAAACCCATGGAGCTGCTGCGCCATCTTGCCTTCCCGTCCACAGTGAATGAGAGTTCCTTGGCCTCTGGCCTCCCCAGCATTTGGTGTGGCCACTGTTTGGGACTTCGGCCATTCTGGCCCATGTGCAGTGGTATCTCACTGTTGTTTCATTCTAAATGTCTCCGATGGTATTTTTTTCATTCAATTATTTTTCTGTTTTATTGCGAGCAGACAGGTTTGCAAAACCAAAGGCAGCGTTATTTTTGGAAGCTGATCCAGAGACAATTGGACTCAGTGTGCTTATTAAGCTCTCTCAAGTTTGCACTTTTGTAAGTGATAGACAAAGTATGAAAACAGAGATGTTTCCTCATCCTCCTGCTTTTTATCATGGCAGGGCCTTGCCCTCTGCATTAAAGAAAACATTTTACAATGGCTCCCAGTCACACATAGAAGAAAACTTCACAGCTGTGTGTTTTATTTTCCTTAATTCAAGATAAAACATGCTACAGTCAAAATTTGCTATTGCTGACAAACATTTGGGTTTCATTTGAATTACTGGCATAATTTTCTTCAGTTTCCTATAGCATATGGAGACAAGGGGTTTAATCTCAGATGCTTAGCCTTTGTCCCTGTACTTGGGAAACTCAATCTCATTCCATGTACCTTATTTTCACTAATTTTTGTTCGGATTGTTTATTGACATTTTCTTCAGTGAATGATATGCACCTAAAATACTACCTTGTGTTGCTTGGATTTTGCCTTGTGTTTTGTTTTATCATGGACTTATCAGGCATGGCCTTACTTATCGGAGAAGTCGAGACCATGTGCTGGTAGACCAGCCACATGTGCTCACAGGACACACTGGCCTTTCTTTGGTGAGCACAAACAGGGGTGGACAAAGTGATGGAGAGGAATTTATACCCGCCTTGATGGGCATGGCTAATTAATGCTTCACCCATGACTGTCACTCATCATTCAGCTCCATGGTCTCTTGGTCTTGGCCGTAGACACGACTCATACAATTCTGGGAGAGGTGTCAGCAAATTCATTTCCTATTATGAAGGGAAGGGAAGGGAAACTTGAGCAGAGTGTAGCTTGTGCGTGCCTCTGATGTGGATGTGTGTGTTATTGTGGGGAAGGCATGGAGGGGCCATGCTTTGGACGTTGGCCAAGCCTGGTGTCTAGCCATGATTTGCCCATGAATTAATAATAATGCCAGCCTCTGAAGATTGTTAGTTATTACATGAGTAATGAGCACATGGTACATGACTCTATAAAGAGTATGATTACAGTTCTTTTCCACAAGTCATGAATCTAATAAACAGATGCTTTTTTTATTATTTTTTTTTTTAAGATTTTATTTATTTGACAGAGAGAAACAGAGCCAGAGAGGGAACACAAGCAGGGGGAGTGAGAGAGGGAGGAGCAGGTTTCCCGCCGAGCAGGGAGCCCAATGTGGGACTCGATCCTGGGTCTCCGGGATCATGACCTGAGCCGAAGGCAGTCGCTTAACCAACTGAGCCACCCAGGCGTCCCAACAGATGCTTTTTAAAAAGCGTCCACTGGTTTCAAAGAATATGACAAGGTAGCAGAAAGGAAGTGGATGTGCTTTGAAGCGAGATTTGTTTTCCTTCCCCTCCCCCATCCCTTAGGCAGTGGCAGGGTGATTCATGCTGAGTACCGGCAATTAACTAAAGGTCTATGATTGAAATGGTCAATGGTTTTATCTATTGATTTTCAGTTACGGAGACTGCTTTGTTTGCGGCCCCTTTCAGGTTCCCTGTTGAAGGAGTGTTTGTGGACAGCCTTGTTTTCATGCCCTGGATGCCGTGGACAGGACAGGTGCAGAGCAACTGACCCAGAGGAGAGACTGGACCAGTCTGGTGCGGGCTGGGGCGCACCGGGATCGAGCAGGCTGGTCAGGGGCTCCTTCCAGAAATCTCCACTCGATAAGTCCTAGCTCCTGAGGTTTCAACGAGGGTGAGCTGAGCAAGCCGGAATGCTGAAGGACGGTGAGGGAGGAGAAGCAGAAGAGGAGGCATCACAGTACGCAAGAGCCAGAGGAAGAATAAAGGAGCTGGTACCGGAGAGGCAAGCAGGAGGCAGGATAGGAGAAGGGCCCACACAGTAAAGATGGGGAAGGAGCCGCTGACCTCCAGGCACGCAGCCTGCTGACAGCCGGACCTCGGGGTCCCATTGCCTTCCTGGTCTGTGAGTGCGTTGAAAGGAAACCATCTTTATGTTTAAGCTGATTTGACTAAATATCTGTTAACTGCTGATGATCAAACATTAAAAAAATTAAATATTAAGGTTTTGTTTTTCTGTGTTATATGAACCCAGGATAAATATAAACAGCTTTGCATTTCAGCTAATTAGGAGACAAAATAGCATCATAGTAAAGTCCCCTAAACATAATTACTAACACTTGTCTGCCTTTCATCCCACACTTTTTTCAAGTATATCTTTTATATTTCACGAGCATATTTATATCCAATTTACTTAGCACTTAGTATAGCATATATGTTTTCTAAATCGGTATATGCTTTTCACAACCACGTAATAATCCATTGGCTTGGTGTATAATGTGATCTATTTAAATATTTGTCCACAGGAGGTATTTATATTCTTGATCCTTTCCCACTATGACTGACTTTGCTTTATTTTCACAAATGAAGAAAGACCATACATGTTTTTCTTTGACCATTTTCCTTGAAGGCTCCGCATTATTTTTAAATCATTTATGGCATTTGTTGTGGAAAACTCCCTGAGGATAATCTATTTTTTCCTTCCATTTTTTTTTTTTTAGGTCACTTATATTTCCTGCTCAAATGCCTGTATGTGATTCTTTTCCTTTTCCATTGAGTTCTTGGCAAGTCCTCTGGGTCACCAAACTCAATTATTTCCTCAGCTGGGTAAAATTTTTTTGTATGATGGTTTCAATACTGTCCTCCCCTCCAGTGGTCTTTAATTTCCCAAGTTCCAACTTTTATTTGGAGTTTACTGGAGGATTCTGGAAGGCCCTTAAGGCTGAGAAATCTAATACAGTCTCTCTCATTAAAGAAAAGATCACTTGTGAAGAAATAATTTGTGTCCCCTTCCTTTGTATTCATTCCAGCATCTCAAATTGGCCGCCATATTACTGGGGTGTCTCTCCCCACACTTTGCTCTGTTTTTTCAGACTACAAGACCGATTTTCATCTTGGGATAGCATTTCAGAGCGCCACACCATCTCTCCCATCTCTGCCTGTGGTTCATTCAGCCTACTGCTTCCTTGCCTGCTATTTTTTTCCCCCACATAAGCAATCTAAACTACATTTAATAGCTTGGAACGCTAAGGTTGTAATGGCTTCTCTCTCTGAAACTCCAGTGCATTCATGAAGAATGTTTTCCAGCATCCTCCTGAGAACTGCAACCCTAAATATTGTAGAACGGTATCATAATCCCAGTGTTCTTCTTTGACCTCAACCCTCGATGCATTCACCTACTTGTCTCCCCAGTAGTGCTTTGTCCCCTATTCCACACATATTTTTTGTCCTAGGAGATGTTCCCAGCCTCTCAGAGTGAGATATTCCTCAAATGTATTTCTGAGGGTTCTCTAGATCATCTGCCAAAATGCCCCCTGGCTATTTTAACCTATAAAGAGGCAGACCAAATATGTCTTTCTCACCAGTCTATTCTCACTGCAGAAAACATTATCTCAGAGCATTCTCAACAATGACCATTCAGCAAATCTCTGCATCGTTAATTATTTAAGAATGTTTCCTGTGAGTGAGGGAAGATCTTGAGTGAAGGAAGAGCTAGAAAAGCCTGATGTTTGCAGAAAGCATGTAGAGTCAGAGTCTTGTCATTGCAAGGGCTGGTCTCAAGATCCGATTAGTGTCCCAAAATGATGTGATGTCACCTCTAAGAATAGCTTTGGGGAAAATCGGCATTTTTGAACAAGATGTTGGCAGAGGGGACACCCCAATTTTTGGAGTTGTTGGTGTGTGTCAGCTTTTCAAATATTGTCACAGGTGCTTTGTACAGACTTGAGTAGTCCTCCTTTGAAAATGAAGAGACTGAACAATGGGAGAGGTTGCCCAGTTACCAGGGATTTGCTCCAGGACTCTCCTCCAAGCTGCTCTGAAGCTGGTTTCATTATTTAAGTTAGAAAACCCAGACTTTGTGCTTCTACTACATACAGCCTGGGCTGTGCTCTTGGGGGAAACCTGAATGCTTTCCTTGATTTGGAGAGCCGTGCTCCGTCCCTCCCACCCACCCCGCATTGCCCCTCCCAGCTCTGTGTCCCTCCTGGTGGCTACAGGTCCCAGGACAGACACCGAATTTTGGCTCCAGCAGCAAGCAGCCTCCAAGAAAGGCCCATGCAGGGTGGAGGAAACTCAATTCTCCCTCTCTTCCTTCAATACTGAGACTCCCGTTCCTCCCAAGGCTTGCTTTCCTCCATGGATTGCTGCCCGTCTCACTTTCAACACCACCCCCTCTAAGAATCATGCTGTGCAAACTGAGAAGTGTTCAGCTCTGCCGTGAACACTTTAAATTTACATGGAGTAAATTACAATCTTTCCACTATTTTTTTTTAACATTCCTTCGATTTTACACTAGAGTCCCATCTTTATGATTACTAAATGACACAGGGAGAACATGTATTGTGAAAACATTCAAATTGTTTTCTTTTTGAACTTGTTGCTCATACGCAGGTCGGGAACAAAAGCTTGTGGTGAGTTGGGTCATGGATCAGCAGGTGTGGGGAGGAAGGCAGCCCCCGTGGTCGACCACAAGAACCCAAGCCGCCTCTGTAGGACTAACATGGTTGTGGAGGTGACATTTGGGACCCTCCATCACTCATGGTAGAGAGGCTGTCCACCTGATATCAGCTTAGGAGTGACCTCCGGGAACTCTGTCTTTCTCCTCCCTGTTCCTCATCTTTCTTCATTTTTATCCTGACCTCTGGCCAGACCCTTTACGTCTTCTATGTTGGGAAACCAAGTGGCAAAGTCTGGTTATGCCACAGTGTCATGTTCAGTTTAAAATGGAAGGGAGGTTTTACCACTCTAGTTTTGCTTTTGGTTTACTTCCCGATCAGCTGAGAAAGAGCTACAGATAAAAAATGATCTGCCAAGTATCATCCCCTTAATGTTTGGAAAATGAAATATTTACCAAGCGATACCAAAGGACTTAGAATAAAGCAAATTTGAGCACAATGTCCATTAATCCTTTTCTCTAGGACAGTGAAACTCTCAGCAAACTTGGAAGTAGATTCAGTAAATTCAGTCACTGTCATGACTTACAATTTTTTTCTTTGTAGATGAAGCTGGATTTAGCATTACACATGTGAGAAGTCGCATCAGCAAGAAAATGGACAAGGTCATAGGACTTATCTTTCTTACCACTCAACTCAAATTCCTTCCAATAAACAAGTGGATGGAAGCTACCAGAAAATGTGTGTTATGCCAGGAAGCTCCACTTGTAATAGTTTTGTTTTTTAATGAGTCCTTGGGTTTGTGCAAAATGAATTTGTTTATACATTTCTATCAATAAGCCTTTATTGATGTTCCCAGCCAAAGATGGTTGAGTGGAAACGTGTTTATTACACGGTTCTTGCTTACAATGCACCATAATTAGGGACAGAATAAAAACCAGAGGGCGGGGGGGGGATAATCTCTATGTTGAATAATATAAGACAATTTTCACAGAACCAGTCACATTAGTCACGTCTGCTCATTGAACATGGCTTTAAAAAAAGATGCCCCCTCTTTCCTGGGAGGAGGACACAGCAAACCTGAAGTCATTGTCAGTCACGGTGAACATGTTTGGAAAGTCGCACTCACATATTGATAATAGAAGGTTATTCTCTTGATGGTGTGACGAGTTGCCCAATAGTGCCCCTATATTCCTCTCCATTCTAGCAGAAACTGGTTAACTGCTCATCCCTTTTTTTCCTACCTTGGATACATTGCGAGCACACATGGAGGCTGAGGTTTATTTCATCCGTCAGGGTGGAAAACAGAATTAAATATTTTATCCACATGGGAGCCCAGCCTTAGATAAGCAAGGAATTTGTCCATGTGCTCTCTGTCCCTCTCCTTTCTTAAGCAATTCCTCCTAAATTCATAGGGTAGGGCTGAGAATGACAGCTGTTCATGTCAGGGCACGGAGAGAGCCTCGGTGGTCCCGTGTGAGGAGTTGCCACATAGGAAGGCTGCCTGGTGTGGGACGTGGAGGTCCAACGGAGGAGAGGGGGCACTGGTGTTGGGGAGAGGAAGCAAGACCAGCTACGGGAGATTGCAAACATATAAGGGGGAGGAACAAATAAGCATGTACACAAGTCACACTGGGAGCCAAGTTTCTCATGGTCAGATAAGGGAGTTAAAATTAGCAATGGAAAAGGCTTAAATGAAGCCTGAGGTGTAAAAATAGGATTGGAGGTATCTGTGTGAACTCATGTTTTTTGATACAGTCAGAGACATAAAGAAATGAATACAGATAAAAATGTGTGCATGTATCCCTCATTCTGTGTAGTAAGAGGGCCTGGGAACAAGGACAGTCCAAAGGTAATGAGCACACCAAGGACCCAGATTTTGGCTTCTAGGTACCATTCTTTATTAGGAGATATGAAGCCTCCTTAGAAACAAAAACAGAAACAAACCCCAGCAGAGTCCAGGGCAGGATGAGAAGTACAAGCTGCATCAGAACTATCTTTTATTAGAAAGTGCCCAAATAATGAGATCATGTCAAAGGACATAGAAGCTAATTTGGAGGAGATAGCAGTGGTTAAACTGGGGATAGTTTGAATGGGTTAGAAACTGCTTAATTGAAATGACAACTTGATACTGGCACCAATAAATTTTGTTCACCTCAAGATAGTGTCAGAAACACATCACTACTTCCAGAGACATTCCTACCAAAGACACACAGCTGGAAAGAAATCACACGGGGAATTAGACAAGCCCACTTTGAGGAGCATTCAGCAAAATAATCGGCCTGGAGCTTCAAAATTGTCAAGGTTATAAAGGTCGAGGGAAAATCTGAGAAACAGCTCCATATTGAAAAACACAATCACATGCCTCGTGTGATTCTAGAATGTAATTCTTGACTTTAAAGGATGTGATTTTGATAACTGGCAAACTTACATAATATGGTCTGGAGACTAGACCATCATAACGGTTGCTGGATAATTTCTTTATTTTGATGCAAGAGTTTGTAGAAAGCATGTAGTGCACTTTAGGATTCATGATGCCTCAAAGTCACCATGTTTACTCAGAAAGGGTTCCTGAAAATTAAATAATTCTTTATACTATATTTAGAACATTTTGTATATTTGAGGGTTTTTTTGTAAAGAACTAAGGAAATGGACTGTCAGCTTCTTCTTGTGAGATTTCTGATACTTTCTCCCCCAGCAGGTTCACAGCCTATATGAGGAGTGGGGATCCCATGCAGGTGGGATAGTTGAGGGAGAAATAGGAAAACATCTTAGTCCTAGAGGGTAACATTATCCAGTATGCCCTTCCCTGCAGTGGACGCTGATGGCCCCCATTGAGATCAGAGGAGGCTGTGCCCTCCCAAAGCTGCATATCTGCACTTTTGTTCCAGGGTGAGCTCATGGCAGCAGAGATGCAAAAGTGCTACGTTGCTATGGGTCAGTAGATGCAAGCACAGGTCCCCGGGGGACCATAAGGAGCTTGCTGAGCTCAGGTTGGTGTGGTCCTAAGAGATCCCCACGGAGAAGTGGAGGGTCAAGTGCTACGTTGCTATGGGTCAGTAGATACAAGCACAGAATTCTCCCTTATGTAGAACCTCTGGCTCTCCTTCTTCCGTTTCTTTCTGGATCTTGACCACTTCCCTAATGTTTCATTTCTGTTACCTTTCCTGCCTTGAGCCTTTGAGGTTTTCTTTATTTGCCTTCAAGATGACCTAGATGATGTAACTCTAGAATTACTATCTAATGCAATAAATAGGAGAAATAAAATATATACCTATTATCTTCAGAAAAGTTAGTTTTATAACTAAACCTTAAGGGAAGGATCCAGAAAAATAAAAATGGAGCCATGAACATTTAAAGTAAAATGGTTGTTTATGGAGTTGACACACAAATTCAGTAATTGTCCCACATATGAGTAATAATATGTTAGCGAATAAACTGACAGGAAGATAACTCACATTTCCAAATAAGCAAAAAATAAAGTGCCTCAAAATCAACTTAACAAGCCATGTACAAACATATTTAGAGAAAACGTTGAAACATCATTGACATATATTAAATAAGAATTAAATAAGTGGAAAAATGTGTTATTTTTTTCTTGGCAAGGGAGACTCAGTATTGTAAAGATGTCAATCTCCCTAAATTAATTTGTAAGTTGAAAGCAATCTCAATATAAATGCCAGTGGGGTTTCTTGGAGTACGAGAAAAGCTGGTTCTCTGAGTAGTGAGGAGGCACTGGCCCCCCCAGATACACAGATGTGTTGTAAAGCTACATGTATTCAAGCCACTGGGCATTGGCAAAGCAGTAATCACGGAGCAGTGAACAGGGCAAAGAGTCCATAAATAGATCAACATGTTGAGGGGAATTTAGTGTCTGATCAAGAGAATAGCCCTATCAGTGAGGAAGAGAGAGCACATTGAACAAGTAACTGAGAGACTGATGTGGCCACAGGAGGGAAAAAGAGGTGGCATATAGACAGGGACATGTATGTGTATATGTATCTATAATTCTAAACAGCATCTATGTGTATATAAAAATGATAGAAAAGAGAGATATAGATGAATGGATCGATGGATAGATAGGATGGATAAATGGATGGATGGATGGATGGATGGATGGATGGATGGATGGATGGATGGATAGATGGATGGATGGATGGATGGATGGATGGATGGATAGATAGGATGGATAGATGGATAGATAGATAGATGGATAGGCAGATGGATAGATGGATGGATAGATAGATTGATAGATAGATAGACAGACAGATGATAGGTAGACAAGATGGATAAATAGATTGGTAGCATGGACACATAGGTAGACAGATAAATAGACAAGATAGATAGATAGATATTCTTATTTATCTGCCTAAGGCTTATTTTATTCCTTCTATTAATTTGAATATGGAGGTAAAAATTCTAGAAGGGAACAGGAAATACAGTGCTGAACTGAAGACAACTTTCAAAGCAAGACAGAAAGCCCAGGCAGTACAGAGATTTATTGATATGGCCACAGGTGAATTTGTCATTTATGCATTCAAATATATATTACACATGAAATTAAAAAACAAAGTTGTTTTTTTTTTTTAAGATTTTATTTATTTGACAGAGAGAAACACAGGCAGAGAGGGAACACAAGCAGGGGGAGTGAGAGAGGGAGAAGCAGGCTTCCCGCCGAGCAGGGAGCCTGATGTGGGGCTTGATCCCAGGTCTCCAGGATCATGCCCTGAGCCGAAGGCAGTCGCTTAACCAACCGAGCCACCAGGCACTCCCAAAAACAAATTTTTTTAAAAAGCTTTCTCTTGGCCTAGGCCATCCCAAACTTTGGGACATAGGAGGAAACAGAAATCAACACTATAAGAACTCACTCAAATTATAAGAAGGGATGCAAGCTACAGAACTCTTTGATTTCCACCAGTTCTGGGGTTTCTTGTAGCAGTTTTATGGAGACATGATTCACACACCATGCAATTCACCCATTTAAAAGCACGCAGTTCAATGGTCTCTCTTCTATCCAGAGTTGGGCAGATATCACAGTACACTTTAGAATATTTTCCTCAGCTCAGAAAGACTGTTCCTTTTCCATGTAATCTCTCTCCACCCCTCTACTCCAGCCCTTGCAACCAACCACTAAGGCACTTACTGTCTCTGAAGACTTGCCTACTGTAGATGTTTCACATAAATGGAGACCCACAACATGTGGTCTTGGATGATTGGCTTTTTCTCAGGGCCTACTGTTGTCAAAGAGCATCAGAGTTGTAGCACGTGTCAGTAGGTCATTCCTTTTTATGGCAGATAGATGGTCCCTTCTGCAGACAGAGCACCTGCGTCCTATATCCATGCACGGATGGACATGTGAGTCCTCCAACTTCTATTTGAAGAACGTTTTGTCTGTCATGGTCCTTGGCAATTGCGTATGAAGTTCAGAGTCAACATTTACGTTTCTGAAACAGGCCATTGGGGACTGGATGAATTTTCCGTGAGTCTGTAGGCTGCTTTGGCTGAGTATTAACTTTAACAAAGATGAAGTGTTCCAAATCATGGGCTGCCTCTTCACTTTCTGCAGTGTGTTCTAATTTTCAGAGTATACGTTGTGCTTCTTTCTTGAGATTTATTCCTAAGTATTTTATTATTTTCAAGGCTATTATAAATGGAATTATTGTCTTAACTTTATTTTTTGGATTATTCATTTGCAAGCGTATAGAAATTGAATTGATTTTTTTTTGATATTGAGCTTGTAGCTTTAGAATTTTCTATATATGAGATCACGACATCTGCAAATAAAGATGGTCTTTCCTATCTGCACATTTTTAAAAAATTGTTGTTGAATTTATTAAAATAACCGGATTACCAAATGTTTATTTTTTCTTATCTGCCCACCTTTGTATTTTCCTACTCATCCTGCCTAACATTTACCTTAGGAGAAAATATCCAACTTTCACCATTAGGCAAGATGGTAACTCTTGGTTTTTTGCAGACATTGTGCAGAGGTTTTTCTTGGTTTTTGATATATGTAGGAAAACTACTACAATGAATTTAATGATCTGTGTTCAAATTTTGACCCAGCTATGTCCATTCATTCTAAAAAATATATAGCTAAATGATATGTGCCATATAAGTAGTCTTGAACTTGTGTTAATAGTGAAGTGTGAATCTCCAAATACCTTCACTAGAATTTAATATAATTTAATTTAATCTATAATTAAATAGAATTTACCAAAATTCATATTCAATTTTAATGCTTCCTCCAAAATAAAAACAAAAGACACACACAAAACAGACAGAAGGTTGATCCCATGATATCCAAATATAAGTCTTAAGTATGACACAGTGATACGTACGAAAATATTGGTAATCCGAGAAACAATGAGAAGTATATTAAGAGAAATACATTTTTATTTTTTTGATTTATAATAATTTATTTTTTTCAGTGTTCCAAGATTCACTGTTGAGAAATGTATTTTTATTTTTATTTTTTTTTAAAGATTTTATTTATTTGACAGAGAGAAACACAGCCAGAAAGGGAACACAAGCAGGGGGAGTGAGAAAGGGAGAAGCAGGCTTCCTGCCGAGCAGGGAGTCCGATGTTGGACTTGATCCTGGGTCTCCGGGATCATGACCTGAGCTGAAGGCAGTCGCTTAACTAACTGAGCCACTCAGGCGCCCCGAGAAATGTATTTTTAAATCATGCTGAGGCTTGAGGAAATTGTCTGCTTCAGTTTGCAAACAATAATGTTCTCTGAGAACTGTACAGCACTCTTCAGTTTATAGGGAACTTCTATAATCATTATGGCATCGTCAATCTCTCAATTTGGGGACTGGTAAAAACATATATTCTTTTGCGGGAACAAGGGAGCTGTGTTTCAGAGACATCTATTAGCTAATGTAGATGCACAAGAAGGTTAGGGGTGTCGTTTGTACCACGTTACGTTTCCTCATCCACGTTGGAGAATTCCTATCTCTACTTGACATGAAGTTTGCGGAATTAGTTCTCAGTTTGACCATGACCTGCAGTTCTCAGCAAAGGGTAAGAACAGGAAAAGTTGATTCGGTTTAAAAAAAAAAAAAATTAAAGCTCGGGAACTGAAAAGAACATCCAAATGTTCCGTGACATTGGGATGGAAAATAAAAGCTATATTTAAAAGTATGATTATGGGCTGTTGGCACTAATTAATGTTAATTTAGTTTTGCTATTCAGGTGCTGCACTGAGGTGAGTTAAATGATGTGTCACGCTAATTCAAAAGTTTTCTAAATACATATTTTTGGTAAAAATGCTCCAATTTCCAGGATGGGATTCTATTTTCTCAACAGTTTGAAATCGATACTCTGTTAATTAATTAAAAGAATTTAAAAATATTTCAAGAGATAGCCATCATCTCTAGTCTGCGTGAGCTCGATTTTCGTATATTGCCCTGCGTGCTGGGTTCCAAGGTATGTAGATTATATGAAGGGATTCTAAGGTATTCAAAAGACAGAGAAGAGTTTCTCAGAATTATCCTTGTCCAGATGGGATTTCATGAGTTACAGTGAGCTACAGAGTTACAGAGCAAAAACAATCCACCCGGTTAATAAAAAGCGCCTGGAAATGAATTGTTATTCCTTTATGATGGAGGGATTTCTAGACTTTGGTCGAGGAAGCTTTTTTCAAAGCCACACTGCATGCAGCATGAATAGAAGGACATGTGTTTATGAATGGAAAGGTAAACCATGGTCCTACAAACACCTGGACCGTCCTTCAGATATGAGCTCCAACACTCTACGCTCAAATCCACCTGCTTCTGCCGCTGGAATTAAAACAACACAACATCTTCCTGCTACTTAGCCACATGCCCAGGGCAAATGCTTTCTTCAAGCACAATTGTAATGGCCACAGACTGCAGGCAACCCTCTGGGAAGTGTGTACTGTTAATTTTAAGCAGCATTGGTGACAGCCAACGGGCTCACCTTTCCCCTGAAATTGTACACATGGGGTGCAGTGGAAACGTGCACCATCCCATGTCTGGTAATCACATCGTGCCTCTCCAACCTGCTTATAACAACGTGTGGTTTTATTTAAAAAGTGCCATCATGATGGGTGATTCATCACACCTGGAAACCTTGCACACCGGCCATCTGAGCGGGTCTGGAAGAGGAAATGGCAGAGTTGGCAAATGTTCTAGGCTATTCTTCTGCTGGTCTTGTGCGTGGTTTACTCCTTCACATATTTAAGGCATGCAAGGGTTAGGTTAAGGAAAGCTTACTCGACGTCTTGGGCAGAATTGTCCAGCAAAATAGAAACAAGAGAGCGTGTCCATGCATTGTACGTATATTAGCATTAAATATTAGTGACACTCATGGGAAAGAACCACACTGAAGGGCTTCTGACGGGCTGTTACAAACTTTCTGGGAGGAAATACGGCGATATATCCCAAAGGCTGTGGACAAATGAACATCCTTTGATGACCAATTCCATTCCTAGAAATACACTGTAAGTAAACAATTGGTGTGTGCAAAAATTTAATTGTAGGTTCTTCCAAGTTCTGTTTATTAACAGTGAAGAGACGACAGAAACCAAATGCCCCAAATGGAGAATGGATCAAATAAACAGGAGCTAAATTTCAACACAGCTATTTAAAGATGGTGTTCCAGGATAGGTAACGACAGGGGCCGAAAGTGCAATATGTCAATTAACAAAACAAGTTAAAAGGATTGGATTTCTATAAATATAGCTATATATAGATACGAGTGTATAGATATAGGAATAACTGCAAGGATACATAGCTCATAGGAAATGGTGGTATAATTATGGGTAATTTCCATTTCCTTTGTTGCATTGTTCTGTATGTATCAAATTCTGTATGTATCTGTATTGCACCTTTCTTTATGTATCAAATATATTAGCGAACAACAGAAAAGTAACTTTCCAGTGGGGAGTTCCAGTAAGTACAGGTAATTTACATTTCCTTTGTATCTTTTTTTTTTTTTTTTTTAGATTTTATTAATTTATTTGACAGAGAGAAACACAGCTAGAGAGGGAACACAAGCAGGGGGAGTGAGAGAGGGAGAAGCAGGCTTCCCGCCGAGCAGGGAGCCTGATGTGGGGCTCGATCCCAGGTCTCCAGGATCATGACCTGAGCTGAAGGTAGACACTTAACCAACTGAGCCACCGTCTTTTGCATCTTTCTGTATGTATCAAATATATTAGTGAACAACAGAAAAATAACTTTCCAGTGGCAACAAAAATGATCCTCTGCCTCTTTCTTCTAAATATCAAAACCCCGGTCTAAACTTGAGAAAAGCACCCCACAAATCCTGACTGGGTGACATTTTACAAAATACCTGAGAAGTCTTCCTCCAGACCATCCATTTTATCAAAAACAAGGAAAGTCTGGGAAAACCATCACAGCCAAGAGGGACCTAGGAAAATATAAGGACTGAATGTAATGTGGGACCCCATGGGGGATCCTGGAACAGAAAAGGGATGTGAGGAAATATGAAATATAGAATAAGGAAATATGAATCAAGTATGCCTTTGAATTAATAACATAGCATACATTTGGGTGTAGAGATGGACTTCATGAAGGAGGGGATTTACTAAGATGGGTCTGTTTTCTAGAGGTAAAGAGCACCTTCCTCATTCAGTCTCTTCATGTGCATCTGCCCGTTTCCCCATTCAGAAAGATGCATAAGGGGTGGTCTCATTTGAAGTAAAGATTTTTCTTGGAGCCCAGAACAGGCATCTTTGATGAACATCTGTAGGGGCTGGTGCTTATCTGCCCCTCCCGCCATGCCCAAGCCATCTGAAAACTTTGGTGGAGGTACCTGTGAATGTGAATAAAAGCCCCCCTGGGCTTTCCCCACCTGGAATCGGGAAAGCCATGTACCCTGTGGGTCAGGGTAATATGTCCTTTGTGTGCTTATTCAAGACATATAGTTCCATTTAATCCTCCTCTCGGTAATCCTATCTCTGTATCTCTTATCTGTATTTCTTGATACTTGTGCCTCAATGGTCTCAACTTCTGTGAGTTTAAGCAATCACTCTGTACCCTGCAGTAACAATACTAATCCTGTCTCTAGGGCGGGTGCAAAAGCAGTTAAAGATTTAACTGCACCACCCAACTTCCTCACTTGGGAATAATAAAAGACTGGGGCCCCTGTCAGACAAGAGAGAGACTGAAGGCAGAAGCAGCAGGAGAGCCTACAGAGAGAGACTGAGAGACAAAGGTAGAGGGCCTGCGAGGAGGCAGCAAGAGAGAGCCTTAGAGGAGAGAGCAGGAGAGCTGGCAAACAGCAAGAGAGCCTGCAAAGAGAGATAGAAACAGAGAAGCAAAGAAAGCAGCAGAAAGAGAAGCAGACAGAGAGTAGAGAGACAAAGAGGAGAGAGAAGTAGAGCAAGAGGGCCAAAGCCAGAGCTAGAGAGCTAGAGCTAGAAAGCCAGAGCGTGAGCCTGAGCCTGCTTCATAGGTCTCTCCTGACTGACCTCGGGTCTGTCAGCTTGCATTAGATTTCCTCTCCATGTCATTATTTCGCCCGCGGTTTGGGACCCACAACTTCACTGTGGCTGGCTCCTCTGGCGACATCAAACATCCAGTCTAGACGATCATATCTTAAACCCCCTCCTCCAACCATAAGCTGTTTTTCCCACTTTCTGTGCCTCCACAGATCTCTGACGTTAGCAATAGGATGGAGGGGTGGGGTAAGCTTCTCATATACTATAATCATTTTTTTGAGAGCATACCCTGATCAGGTGAGCTGGCACCTGGCTGGACAGGACAGACTTACATGCATCTTTCATCCATCAATTGAGTGTAAGTCCCAGCTCTTGATGACATCACAGGGCTGGGGATCCGTGTGTATGTGACATCAGGGGTTTCCAGGAGATGGGCCATGATGCTCACAATTATGATGGGCATGTTGATTCATCGTCAGTGTTGACTATGAACACTTACAGTTTCTAAAGCAATTTGATGAAAAGCTTTCCTCCAAAATGGCGCCAATTTCTACCCCAATCACCAAGAGGTAAAGGTGTTGTTTTTGCCTTAAACTGCATTTTTCAAAACTGCCTGCTAGTATATTTTGATCATTTCTCTTTTGGTTGGAAGGCATGGGACCTGCTTTCTTCCCTCCCACACCCGACAGGGTTTTCTGATTTACCTAATCCAGGGTTGGGGTTGGGGTGTAGCCATCAGAGCAACTATGGCCTCCCGGCAGCATGTGCTCAGGGGAGCAGGACCCAATGACAGAGTGAAGGTGTGTGAATGGGAATTGAGAGGCAAGCAGCTATAGGAAAGAAGATAGAATATTGGATATGTTTCAGGGAAGTGGACCTCAGCCCTTTGACTGCACCTTCACAGCTGCAGACTACGAGGTAAAAGTCTTAGACCAGTAGCTCCAAAAGACATTGTGGGGCTGAGCTTTGTGTCCTTGCAGTATGGGGACTGGAAGTCTCACAAGTCACTCTGAGTCTGATATTTTATGGCTATAAATAGGAAGAGTTCATAGACTCCAGAGATGAACCCTGCTATGCCAGGGAGTTAAATGATTACTAAGACAAGAAGGCTATGCAATGGCACGGTCATGAGATTTGCATTATCTTCTCATTCTCTGTACTTTGAGGGATGATTATGAGAGATACGCTGATCTGAAATTGTGTTGATAGAGGAATAAAACCATGAAACATGGTGGCCTGAGTTAGCCAGTCACGTGCTTTGCTCATTCAGCAAAAACGGATTGTGAATCTTCTGTGTGTTAGGGGTCATGATGACACTGAGAGCGGCTGGGAAGGGAACGGAAAAGATCAGAAAGGAAGAGAGGGAATGCAAGTGTGGGAAGGTGGGCAGGAGATTTTGTGACCTATTCAAAGAATCAAATTTGCTGCCTATAGTCTTGAGGGGAGGATTTGTGTGGAGGTTGTAGGACTGGAAGGTCAACCGTAGGATGAGTCAGATCAGAAAGAACAGAGGATACCATCCTAAAGACCTGTTTTGCAGGTCATAGAGAATTTAAGTGTAGAAGCCATGACGATTAGATTGTTAAGGCTGCTGGCAGAAATGTGGAGAAGGAGGAGGTAAGGCTGAAGGGAAGCTGAATATTAAAATTGCATCAATAGATCAAAAGTCAACAACGTGACATGTTTATCTTCAGCTTTATCATGGTAGGCATGTTGTGCTCAAGGGAAAATAACATGGTTTTAAACTGATGTATTCCTAAAAATAAATGAAGATAGGCAACTTAGCATTCATTTAAGGATTTTAAAGACAGACCAGAACAAATGGAAATGAAATAATATAAATTACAGTAGAAATGAATGGATTAGAAAAAAGTGCATTTTTATAAAATCATGCTAAATAGGATTTTCTATGGAACAAACGACAAAATATAATGCCAAGAATATAACTATGTGTGGCATTTAAAAAACTTACAAATATCCAAAGTGAGTGAAAAACTATAAATAATAAAAAGAAACTAATACTCATGAAAGATATATTTGTATATAGAATACAAAGAAAATCCTATTCTTTGTTATTCATATTCAAATGCTTTAATACATGAACATGTATATATAATACATATCTATAACTCGGTTCATATATAATACATATTATATATAATTTGAAAATGAAGATGAACTGGAGTATTATTTTTGCAAAAACATAAATGATCAAAACTGGCTCAAGAAGAGGTAAAATTCTTAGACCAATAGCTCCAAAAGACACTGAGAAAATTGCCAAAGGACTATGCCATAAATGCAATGAGCTGTTTTAAGTTCTGATGAAGAACAAGATTCCTGTGTATTTACAATTTCCCAAGAACAGAGAAAGAGATTAGAACCATAACAGAACAGTATGTCATTACCAAATAAAGATCCTTTCAGGAATATAAGGCAGGTAACATGGTAGCATGGTGACATCCAAAAAAAGAACTCAGTGTATTAGCGGATACAGCAGAAAGAGTAAGCAGTTTTCTCCAAAAATTAGATAACATTAATGAATTGATAAAATGCAATATCCCCACCTAATAAAAATGGTCACTAAAATAGAAAGAGAAAGACATTGCCTAGCATAATAAAAAAAAATAGTGATTTTAAAACTACAGTCACACTAAAGGTGAATGATAGATATTTTCTGTTAACCTTGATCAAGATGACAAGAATTCTCACTCCAGTTTCATTTACAATTTTCCATTAGAAAGATAATGGGACAAATTTGATAGCACGAGGCAAAATTGTTGCTATCTGAAGATGGTCTGATAGACGACTACAAGAGTCAACTTAAAACAAATAATATCCAAAATTATGTAAGTTCACTGTGAAGCCCAGGGATAAAACAGTAATTGATTAAAAAAAAACCACACAAAAATGTCACTGTTGACTGCATTAAAATAGAAAGTCAGGGGTGCCTGGGGGGCTCAGTTAAGTGTCTGCCGTCAGCTCAGATTATGATTCCAGGGTCCTGGGATCGAGTCCCACCTCAGGCTCCCTGCTCAGTGGGATGCCTGCTTCTCCCTTTCCCTCTGTTGCTCCCCTTGCTTGTGCTCTGTCTCAAATAAATAAATGATATCTTTTAAAAAATAAAATAAAATAAATAAAACAGTCAGTATGGCTTTTAGGTTCAAGTCACAACCAGTGAGGAAACAAAATGCTACAGTGTTGTGAAAGTCTCTGGACCTATATGAAGGAAGATTGATTACTTAAACTCAGTGGAAGGACATTAAGACAAAATAGATGTGATTTAATAGAAAGCACTGACTACACAGGGAGACAGAGCTCATGCTGGTCTAGAAAGAGAAAGATCTTTATCTTTCATAAAGATAAGTTCCACTGCAACCCAGTTAATGCAAATCCATTCAAATATCAAAGTTGTAACTTGAAGACATACTTGCAAGTTCTTTTGCACAAATAAAGTTTGTGGATTTTTCAAGTAAGTTTTGAAATATAAAGGAGTTTTTTTCAGTTTTTTTCAGATGTGAAGAGATTTTATAAAGTTAAATATGTGGAAAACTCCTTGAGTCCAGGAAGAGGGTATACTTACTCCCTATACACACTTGCACACACATAGAACAGGATGATCTGAGCCCATTATTTTATTTTAATATTTTATTTATTTATTTGTGAGAGAGCAAGAGTACAATTGCTGGGAACAGCAGCAGGAGAAGGAGAAGCAGATTCCCACTTACCAGGGAGCCTGATGAGGGGCTCAGGGCTCAATCCCAGGATCCTGGGACCAGGACCTGAGCCGAATGCAGATGCTTCATTGAGAAAGAGCCACACAGGTGTCCCCTGAACCGATTCTAATAGTGATATATAGATCTAAACTGACAAGAGGGAAGCTCAGAAAATCTTAAGTGAAGAAAACAGTTAAAAGCACAGTTCTACAATGTTGCCCGACTGTGATTAAAAATGCATCTATACCCAAGACTGTGTTTACCCAGGGGTAACTGGAAGGTTATATGTGAACATGTTAACAATGCTTATACCTCAGTAATGTCAAATAAGCTTAATTTTAATTGCCTGCTATTTGTGGATCTGTATTACATTTTCTCTAATAATCATGGTGACAACTTAAAAAAAAAAAGATTTAAAATAGGAGCAAAGAGAATTTTATGGAGGTATTTCTCAGCAGCATCCAAATCAGAAAAAGTCCAAGAAAGTAAAAAATGAGAAGCAGCCTCCAATTTTTTAAAGGATTTTATTTATTTCTTGAAGAGGCAGAGCACAAGCAGGAAGAGTGGCAGAGGGAGAGGGAGTAGCGGGCTCTTTGCTGAGCAGGGAGCCTGGGGCAGGACTCGATCCCGGGATTCTCAGATCAAGGAAGATGCCTAACAGACTGAGCCACCCAGGCATTTGGAAGTGACCTCTAATTTTGGCAGTTTGTTCTTTAATGTTTTTATGGAGCACCGTTTACAAAGGGGGAAAGGCAGGCAAAAAATAGACTGGTGAGATAACGGGGCACAAAGAAATCCAGAACCTATTTTCCAAAGCCAGCTGTAGCCTAGTAGGATCTGTTGGGAGATCAAATACATGGGATTATTCAATCCTGCCAGCATCTTGATTTTTGCCCAGGGAGACCCACAGCAGAATGTTGACGTCTAGAAATATAAGATAATATAATTCGTGTTGTTTCAATCCAAGTAGTTACATGGTGATTGGATACAGGAGCAACAGCAAACTGGTAGAGTTTCCTTCTCTGATGAACTCTTCCTGTCCCCATTTGGGAAATGTCCCATTTCGGTAAACAAGTAAACTTCGAACAAATCAGTCTTGATAAGGCCTGGTCATTTCCACATCTCTAGATAAATGGCATTGGGCTTGTCCTGACCACTGATGTTCTGGTGGGCAATTTCTTGGATTTAAGCCCAGATTAGGATTCTCTGGGGCCAACAGGTGTAGATATTTATTGTCCTTGATGGGGCCTTGAGGCACATCAGATCTCTTTATTAAACAGGAAATATTTTAATACCAAAATGGTAGGTTAGAATAGGCAACGTTGATTTATCCACTTAAACATGTAAGGTATTTTTTAAAGACTTTATTTATTTATTTGACAGAGAGATAGCGAGAGAGGAAGTACAGAAGCGGGAGTGGGAGAAAGAAAAGCAGATTTCCTGCTAAGCAGGGAGCCTGATGTGGGGCTCACTCCCAGGACCCTGGGATCATGACCTGGGCTGAAGGCAGACGCTTAATGACTGAGCCACCCAGGCGCCCCACGTATTTTTTTCTTAAATGGTGACAAAACTTCCCAAACTTTTTCTACATGCTCTTTCTTTGACAGATAGGCTCTGTTAGAGATTTATGTATTTCCAAAGCAATGGAAGCCTTCTCTTTGTACTAAAGTCATTCCCCCCCTTTTATCGAAACGCGCATATGTATATATTGATAATTTGTATTATACTAAATCAAGAGGAGGAAAACGAAGACCTTCCAAGTGGTAATTAATTCCTGTACATACACACACACAAAAGGATAGGAAATTGGAAGGAAGGAATTGGAGAGACTATTATCTCAAAGAACAGTTCTCAAACTGTAATCTAGAAGGGCACCATGACATGTCCTGGAAACTTGTTTAAAAAAAAGTGAAGTCTCAGGTCGCATCCCAGACTTACTGAGTAAAAATCATAGCAGAAAGGACCTTGGATATTAAGTTGTACCGTACTATTGTCTGAAAGATGCAGCTCAAAGACATCATCCCTGGTTTGGGTGGGGTCATCCCAGGAAAGCAGAAACTAGAACCAGAGAGACAATTCTCAAATTTTACACTCACCCACGTCCTCAAAATGGGTGCCATCCTTGAGTTTCTTTATAATTTGTCCTTTAAAAAGAAAAAAATATATATACATATTTATACATCACACATGGTTTGCTTTTTCTGATTATTAATGAAAAAATCAAGGAGAATTAAATAACATTCTCGATTCAAGGATCATTTAAGAGATTTGAATACTGACCCTATTTTTTTTTTTAAATACCATTTTTATCCATCTCTGGTCTACTACCAGCTGCATACAAAGTACGAGAGAGAACACAGGGCTCCCATCAGCATTATTATATTTTCAAAGAAAAAACTGGTGTGAACGTCTGTCTACATAAAACAATTTGGGGAATTCATGAGGGTTTCATTTTTAAATGTAAATCAACAGATGAGAGAAACTTCTTGGACTTGATACAACTTTTATTCTTTATCTGTTATCTTGTTTCTCAATGTCAGCATTGTTTTTTAATTTGTTTTGTCTCCTGACTTTTGTAAACACATTACTTTTCTTCCCCTTTGCTATTCCATGGCCAACCTGTTGCTTTCTTTTAATGCTTCAGCTGTTAATTTGTTTCATGTCAAAACAGCGTTATCACATAATTCAGGACTCCACGTGGCATGGGCTTTGAATTAATAAGATTATTGCTAAATTTCCATTTCACGTCAGGGTGTCAGGATGTAATTAAGGAGTGTTTCAAAATCAAACATGTTTTCTGACCATTCTTTTTAAGACCTCATCTTGAATATTCTGCATGTGATAGGTAGATAAATTGGCCCCTTCATTGGAGAATACAGGTACCCATTTTACTATCAATTACAAAGAAAGCCTTGCAATGCACACCTAAGTCAGTATTTGGAAGAAGTAACAAATATCCAGGCTATTCATCATGAATCCTTTATTGCAAAGTCAGTGAGAAAAATTAAAAAACATTCATAAATGCGGTGACACCTCCCATTAGCAGATATATATGTCCTGAAGATATGAAGGTGTTTATAATTTAGTCACCATGCCCCTCACATAAAAAAAAAAAGAAATGCATCTGAGGAATTTATGAATCTTTCATTCTTTGAGGCCTTTAAAGGCCTTGTTATGGGAAGTGTCATTCTCGGACAAGTAATATTCTCATTGCCTGGGAGCTTGGAGCAGATGCAAACTTTCAGGACCAAAACCATCCCTCTGACAGAATCATCATCTGAACAAGTTTCCGGGATGACTCACATATATCCATTACAATTTGAGAACCACTGCTCTAAGGGAAATTATTCCCTGAGATACTGACAATTTGGGGATTCCATTTCCACACATTCTACTAGCGATGGTGTTGTGAGGTAACTGTCCCAAATTAAACCCTTCATCTGTCTTTGGAGTGAAGATGTATGGCTACTGAGTCAGGGGTGGGTGAGGAATTTTGTTCCAGGGCTGAAACACCAAAGCAAGGCATTTTCCTTTCTCGATCCCTGCCACGTGGCTCTCTGTGTTGGAAATGTGGACTCCAATGAGAGGAATGGGGTGCCTTCCACTCTTGGCTCCTTTGTGATCAAAAGATTGGTGCACCATATTTATTTTTAATTTCTTTTAGGGCTTTCAGAAAGAAAGAAATCTTTAAAGGGATTCATTCTTACTAATTTCTATCTCTAAAAAAATCCATAATTCATTACTGTATTAGTTTTATGAATGTCTACTTTTAAAAGAGTAGGAAGAAAAATCCTTTTCTAAATTGTTTCATATCTAAAGAATATGACGTAGAATGTAAAAAAAAAAAAATCATTCCTCAGATACTTAAAAGGGTTTCTCCTTATGTTAATTATTCAACTAATGCATCCCAGCTGGTACCTCACTGGTGACCACTTCTCTCCACAAATTGGGAAAGAAAAAAATGCACTCTGGTAAACACATTTGATATTTGTGATTTATAAAAGGCTCAAGTTGCAACATATTGCAAAGAAGATATTTATTCTTGCTGTTGCAACGTCACACATATTTATGTGATGGCTGTGTGCCTATCTTTTCCCCAGCTCCTGCAAACCAACCAGGTGCTATCATGGAAACACAGTCCCTTAGAGGATGTATTAATATTTGTGGCTGGGATTTGACTTCCCACAGTTGTAGAGGGGTCTGAACATGCTTCCTTAGGCTGTTATCCTTGTGCCTAATGCTGAGGCTAGAAATCCACAAAGTAGGTGGTCACAAAGGGGCAAGAGATGTTAAGGGGAAGAGATCTGGGTGGGTTGGAGCTCATAAGCATAAGTGAAGATGGACGGAAACTTGTGGGCATTGCTGGTGCTTCTTACCTTGAGGCAACAGCATCCTGTCGTGTCTTCGTGGTGGCTCTTTGTGGTGGAGTTTTTCATGGTGGACGTACACACACACACCAAGCCTGTGCCCTAGAGAGATGGAAGGAGAAGAGGGGAAGGTGAGGCACACAGAGCTGCGTCACATCAACAACGTGAGTCCTTAAATCAGAGGCTACATGGGTGACCTGCAAAATGGTGGCTGCTTCCCTCCTACCTTCCTAATCCCTCAAGAATGTCCTTTTAGGAGATTGATACGGGAAAAGGAAAACACACAGGAAAGGGATTTCTGGAATATGTACTTCAGCGAAGCCAAGAGGGGTACTTCCAAAGGACACCTGACTCCATTGCTCCCAGACTTAGTTCATCGTGCACTTAATGACCAGAATCTTGAGACTGGGGAATCAGAACTAAATTCAATGCAGACTTCCTGATTCCAAGTCAAGTGACATTGCACAAAGCGAACAGCATGAAATGTCCGGATATGTGCCCAACTGTAGGTCTATGCTTTCCTAATTCATGATCCTAAGTCAGTCCAGTTCTGATCAACTGACAGAAGGCACTAAAACTAATGTCTCTCCTAAATCCATAACCATTCTGAGTTAAGATGATGTTATATTACAACCACTGAACGAGAATTATAATGTGAATGTGGTGGCAGGTTAAAGCTTCATATGCAAAGGGGTTCAAGACAAAAAATGACTGGATAATCAAAACGGGAACCCTACCTCTTACGACATCACAGTTGGGAACCCTGGTCACTCTGCCTAACCTTCCCAGAAAAAACATGTGTTATAGATCCAACTTCAAAGACAGAATCCTAAGCTGCTCTCCTGAATGCACTCAACCTTGAGTTTCTGGGCACTAACCTAATTCTCCCATCACATCATTCAACATTTTCCTTTTAAGCACATATTTTTATCCATTTCCTCTAAAAAACAAAAGCTAAGAAAAGCCTTTTCTTTTGTTAGTAGCTGGAGGGCTGATAATTACTCTATGTATTTAGTGGCAAGTATCTTTAGAATTCTGAATTAAAAATAAGATTAATGATTTAATTTCAGTCTTGTCAGGATGACCCATTTAAAAAAATACTGATGTGATATAGTGCTATAAAAGATTTAAGCATAATTTATTGATAAAACCATTACAACTGGAATGAGAGAGCTATTTGTCTACATAATGGTTCCTGAAATCACAGATAGTACTTTCCCATTATTTCAATGCAACATTTATAATTCCTTTTTGGAGTTACCATTTACTTTTTCTTTTAACAACCACATATGGTGCTTCTGTGCCAAACACTGTTCCAAGTGTCTTACAAATATTAGCTCATTTAGTCCTTACCACAATCCCATAAGGCAGCAATAATAACAAAATTGTTATCCTTACATTATGCATAAGATAATGGAGGCATGGAAAGTTTTGATAACTTTCCCAATGAAACACAGGTGAATTTTGCAGCCATGATGCAAACCAATAGATTCGGGCTCTTAAAATCTAGCCTTCTAAACACAGACCTGCATTGCTTCTCCATTATAAAAGCCAGTGTGAGCTTGCTTCACTTGGGCTGAAGACAAGAGCAAATGCATCTTTGCATTTGGGAAAGTAGCCGGGTAACAAAATTATTACTGTAAAAAAAGGCTCTCAATATTTCTCATAGCCAGACCATACATTACAGATTTTTCGTAACAAGAAATTAGACAACTTTGGATGTCGAAAGTTGACTGGAGACTTCTACCTCTGGTTGAGAAGGAGTAACAGGAAATCACCTTTTTGACAGAAGAAAACAAAACAATATGTAAAACAAGGGTTTTCAAGATATTGGATATCAGTCAGTGGATGATAGTTATTTCAGAAACATGGGTAACAAAGGATATGAGCACTATCATTGAACAGCTGTTGCTCTGAGCAAGATTCTGGGTAGAGAGATTCTAGTGGTACAAGAAGGGGAACCCAAGCAGAACCAGGAAGGCTCCCAGTTTAAGGTGATGGATCTCAGAGTGGCAAGAGCAGGCAGTTAGAATTTTCAGAACAGAGTTTGTAGAAAAGAAAGCTGCATAGAGAACTCAAAAGAACTGCACAGTGCCCTCCTTGAGTAATTAGCAAAGTACTAATCAATGCATTTATGTAACCAATACAGTGCATAAATATTGTCTAGGGATGGGATACGATCATCGAGAGAATTACAACAGTGCTCAGTGTTCACAGAGGACTGTAAACAGTGTCTGATTCCACCCTCCAGAAGGAAAAACAAATCTCATAGTATTTAAGACCCACATAAAGTATTAGGAATGTTTCCACCACAGTAATGGGGAAAACATTCTCCACAGCCTGAGTACTGCTCAGATCTTGCTACCAAGCCTAATAAATAAGACTATAAGAGATAAATCTCCCTCAAAATAACTAAATCCCAAAAGAAAGCCCATAAATTTTTAAAAAGATTTTATTTATTTGAGAGAGCAAGCATAAGTGGGGAGGAATGACAGCGGGAGAGGGAGAAGCAGAATCCGCACTTAGCAGGGAGTATGACGTGGGGCTCAATCTCAGGACCCCAAGATCATGACCTGAGCCAAAGGCAGAGGCTGAACCCACTGAGCCTGCCAGTTAACCCAAGAAAGTCTATGGATTTTTATTATAGGAATAAAAATACCCAACCCCAAAGTGGTAAAATTCATAACACTATACATTGAAATATTAGAGTACAATTTGAAGCATGGCAACAGAAATTATCCAAAAATTAAATATATATAGGAAAAAAGAATAAAAAATGAAAATAAGTGAATGGTAATATATCACCAAGCATCCTAATATGTGGGTGATTAGAATACTCAAAGGAGAAAAAAGGAGGCCAGAAAATAAATTTGAATAAATATTGGCCAGAAATTCCCAAAACTTAAAAAGAACTGTAAGCCTTAGATCCAAGAACCTCAACAAACTCCAAGTGCAAGAAATATAAGAAAAAATTTACCAGGGCACATCGTAATCAAATTGCTCAAAATTAAACCAGTGATAAATATAAAATCTTAACAAGCATTTAGATGAAAAAAAATGTTTTGCGTAGATGGGCAAAGATAAGAATAACTTTAGATTTCTTGTCAGTAATAATTTAAGAAAGATGGTGAAGAAACACATTTAAGGTACTAAAAAGAAAGTCACCTAGGTTTCTATAGCCAGCAAAAATATCTTTAAATTAAATACAGGTAAAGAAAAGATATTTTCAGACATATAAAACTCCAAAGAATTCATGACCAGGACACGAGCACAATAATAAATGTCCAGGGGCGCTTAGACGTTCTCAGCTCATGTCTTGATCTCAGGGTCATGAATTCTAGCCCCATGATGGGCTCCATGTGGAACCTACTTAAAAAAATTATCCAGGGGCACCTGGGTGGCTCAACTGGTTAAGCGACTGCCTTCGGCTCAGGTCATGATCCTGGAGACCCGGGATCGAGTCCCACATCGGGCTCAATGCTTGGCGGGAGGCCTGCTTCTCTCTCTCTCACTCCCCCTACTTGTGTTCCCTCTCTGACTGTGTTTCTCTCTGTCAAATAAATAAAATATTAAAAAAAAAATATCCAAAGAATACCTTCAGCCAGAAGGAAAATGACACTGGATGGATATCTGGATTAACATAAGAGTGAACAGCAGAAACTCCTTCATAAACTTATTAAGATATTTTTTATTATTTCAAAATCTTTAAAATATAATTGATGGTATAAACAAAAATGACTGGAATGTTTTGTGGAATTTATTATATATATAAAACTCACATAAAACTTGAGAAAGAGTACAAATACCAAAAATTACGGATGACTATTTCTAACAGTCAAGCATTCTAAATGCATGTTAGGAAAGTGTATCAAAACTGCAAAAAAATGGGGCACCCGAGTGGCTCAGTTCGTTGGGCCACTGCCTTTAGCTCAGGTCATGATCCTGGAGTCCTGGGATCGAGTCCTGCATCAGGCTCCCGGTTCCATGGGGAGTCTGCTTCTCTCTCTGACCTTCTCCCCTCTCATGCTTTCTCTCTCTCTTAATAAATAAACAAAATATTTTAAAAAACTGCAGGTGCCTGGGTGGCTCAGTGGGTTAAAACCTCTGCCTTCGGCTCAGGTCATGATCTCAGGGTCCTGGGATCGAGGCCCATGTTGGGCTCTCTGTTCAGTGGGAGGGAGCCTGCTTCCTTCTCTCTCTTTGCCTGCCTCTCTGCCTGCTTGTGATTTCTCTCTGTCAAATAAATAAATAAACTATTTAAAAAAAAACCCTGCAAAATAAAAGGCAATACATCATGGCCAAGGGGGACCGTTCCAAATAGATAAGGTTGTTTTGACATCCAAACTCAATGTCCCATTAATTGATTACAAATAAAAACACCTTGATTATCTCAATATTTGCAGAAAACAGTTTGTTGAAATTCAATGTGTTCCTGGTTTTAAAAAAAAATCCGCTCAACAATAAGACATTATCCACCTGATAAAAGGCATCTACATAAATTCTACAACTAACAGCATTCTTAATAACACATTCTTCCACCTAAAATGGAACAAAATAAACCTGCCTGCTTGCACAACTTCTTTTCACCATTGTGCTAGAGATTCTGGCCAGTTCAATGGGGGAGGGGTGGGAAACAAAACTCCAGGTTGTAAAAGGAGGACTAAAACTGTATTTGAACATGTCACAATCATCCATGTAGAAAATCCAATAGAATATACAAAATAACTGCCAGAACTATTAAGTGTGTTTAGCAGAATTGCAAGATAAAAGATCAATTTACAAAAATAAATTATATTTCTATATACCAGCAATGAACACCAAAAATTGAACCTGAGAAAGCAACAACAATAACTAGAACATTAAATATATGAACTACTTTGGGATAACGTTGACATAGGATTGCAACACCAGGCCACTGAAAATTACAAACCACTGCTCAGAGAATTTGAAGATCAAAAAAAAAATGGGTGAGTATACTTGGTTCATGCATTGGAGAACTATGTAGATTTCAACACGTCACTTCTACTCAACACGTCACTTCTACTCAACACATCGCTTCTACTCTCCATATTCGACACAATACCAGTCAAACTCTCAGGTTTTTTTTTGTTAAAATAGATAAACTTATTCTAAAATTCATTTGTATAATAGCCAAGAGTGGGGGAAAGGATGAAAAAGAAATACAAATTTGGGGTCTCATACTACCTAGATTCAAGGCACATTCACGTTATACTGATGAAGACAGCGTAATATTGGTATCAAGACAAATAGATAAGTTTAACAGAATAGGGACTTGAGACATAGACCACACATCCACAGTAAATTCATTTATGCATGCAGAGCTTGACATCTGAGAGAATTCTGGAGCAGATATTTGGGATATAAGCCTCCAGATCACTTTTCAGCTTCTGTGCAGATTGAAAGATTAGTCTTGTTTCTAGAGAAGGCTGCATTCCTTCTCGTCAAAGCCCCATCAAAGACTATCATGTAGCTGTTTCTAGCTGATGACAAATCTAACTTGCCATTTTGCGTGTTGATCAACCCAAATCTTACTTTATAGGTGAGAAAACCAGGCATTGACAATTGGGAGTAATCTGAGGCTGATTCAGAACCAGAAGCCTATTGCTCAACTCCAATCCAGAACTTTCTGTATGGCCAGCCAGAGGAAAGATTAAATGAGTTGAAAAAGATACATAATGGGTACAGGATATGGTACAACTAAAAATAGTTGTTGTCTATAATTAGAGTTGTGCCATAGGATCCTCGTATTTAATCTATCTTTAAATTTGTTGAGTTAATGATATTTCTGATATAATTGCATCATTAGCCAGAGTTAAAGTAAGAATTTTATCCATATTCTATCTGAAAAGACACATAATTGAAGTGTGGTCCCTTTTATGTTCTTACTGACTTATGATACCATCTAAATGATTTTCCAATTTTATGAAACATAAGCCTAAGAAGATTAACTTGTTTTTATAAATGTATTTTTCCTGATTAGACTACATGTCACAACTATGCTTTAAAATGATGTGTCTAGTTCAAATACACTTAGTGTCATTCTAAAACACAAATTAAGGTATATTTATAAAATGAAGATATGTTAATGGCAATTCCGTATGTACTGACAATTTATTAATTATTTATATCCACTTGTGATATTTCCAGAATAAAATTCATTTTCAATTTGAGAAGGCTAGGAAATGGGACAAAATATGATTTCCTTTTACAGTCTGATTATTTTGAACCATAAAATATAATGAAAATATTTGGGGGGATTTGATCATAACATTCCATGAGTCAGGATTTTACTGTATTTATGCATTCCTAATCATTGTCAACAGAAAGTTTATTAGAAAACTTTTATGAGGCTCTGGTTAGAACAATTAAAAATAAGAACTAAAACATCCTAATTGCAAGGGAATTTTTTAAATGATTTACTAACAATTCATTATCAATTATAGCTATGGGAATAAATTGATGAGAGCTTTTAAGAGACCATATTTTATAGTGAGAAACATACTCTAAAAATCTCTTACACATTTAAAAATTCTTATAAAGTATGTGGACTAGACATAGGGCTACTTGGAGATGATGCTTGGCTACAAATGTTCTTTATCACAGTTCAGATCAGGTTATTACTTGATCCAATAATACATATAAATTGGTAACAGGAGATTATGTGAGACAGCTTGTCCCTCTTCCTGATATTAATTGAACATTAAATTACCTTTGTTTGAGACTGAGATACAATATCTGGAAGCCTTACAATTGTTCATCAGGTTGTCATTTGTTTATAAAAGACAATACTGAAGCATTTCAATCTAAAACTCTAATGTTCATTATGTTCAATTACAGAGGAGATAATTTAACAGCTTGTGTCTTCAGTAATGAAAAATCAAGATAGCCCTGTTCACTTTTGCAATGCAAATATGGGTCATGTGTGTCCATAGTGTTTCTACCGGTGTACAAAAAGAAAAAATGCACTCAAGAGATGACTAAATTGATGATGGATTGAAGACTGTTTGGATAGCCTGACATCTTTGAAAGATTTTTAAAAAGCACCCAAGGTCAACAGCAGATGGGATCTAAGAGGTCCCACCAATTCTGACTGTTTGGGATGTTTTAATAAAGGGCATGATGACAGAGGTACACAGCCATTTAAGACACTATAAAATTAGGGGTGCCTGGGTGGCTCAGTCATTAAGCAGCTACCTTCGGCTCAGGTCATGATCCTGGAGTCCCAGGATCAAGCCCCACATCGGGTTGCCTGCTGGGCAGGAAGCCTGCTTCTCCCTCTCTCACTCCCCCTGCTTGTGTTCCCTCTCTCGCTGTGTTTCTCTCTGTCAAATAAATAAATAAAATATTTTTTAAAAAAGACACTATAAAATTAGATCCATCCCCCCCACCATACTCAGGAATGAATCTGCAAAGGACTAGAGAAAAGCAAAAAGAACCAGAACTAGAAAGTTGTCAGATAAAAACTGGAAAGATTCATCTATGGCCTAGGTATAGGGAAATGGCTTCCTCAGAGTCACACCTACATGTAATAAAACCAAAACCAAAATTTATATAAAAGAAAAGAAGGATCCATTTGACTACATTTAAAAAAATCCACATAGTATAAAATTTCATAAATAAAATTAAAAACAAAGACATATAAAGAGAAAATATCTATGATATATAAGAGGCTGTTATCCCTAATACCCAAAGGCTTATAAGAATGAGAAAAGGCACAGATTTTTAAAAATTAGGTAAAGGTACAAACTGGCAACTTACACAGAAAAGATTTTTCCTTCTAAGGACCCTCTGTGAAAAGATGTTGAACTTTACTCTCAAGGAGAAATACAGGCTAACACAACATGGAGATATCTTTCCTCCTTCACTGGCAAATATTAACACTATGATAATATGATCTATTGGCCAGGCTGGTGGGAAACACTGCCCATGAGACTGCAAATGTACAGCTCCTGGGGGAGGTGACAAAATGTAATGGGACAATATATGCCTTTGTCACGTATCTCAATCACCCCACTTCTAGAAATTTATCCTTTTGAGGGATACACCTCCACCAATATGGAATGCAAATGCACGAGGTGGTTTGCATGGTACTACTGATCACGGTAAATACTGGAAAGTCTGTAAATGCTCACATAAGGTTGAACTAATTATGGTGCACCCAAGTGGGGAACTATGCAGCTGTGAAAAATGAAGATATTCCTGATGATCTGATATGAAGTGATATTCAGGATATATTATTTTTTAAAATATCACCTATGTGGTATGATATAACATAACAATAAATTAAACACTGCAAATATACATATCATTGTTTATACTATGGGAAAATATATTTCAGTACAGTAGAGAATTAAAAATCATCAGAAATCTCTGAGTCCCACGAAGAAAGGAGAGATCTTGTTTCCAGTGAAATGTGGGATGCATTGCAGAACGTGGGTCAGCATAGGAAAATCAACATTTTGTGGTCATCAGTGCAGACTCCTTTGAACAGGAATCCCCAGTGAATGTCCCATCTGTGGTGGAGGGGATTTCCTGGGAAGCATGATATTTGTAAGGTCTGAAAGTGTTTCCACACACCACTTATTTGTGGTTTAAGTGAAAATACAGAGACTATCATGGAGAAATTGGATAATACCTGGCCAGGTCATCAACATTAGCATTGCCAGGCACAGGTAGACATACATCCATACACCAGGGGGGCTTTGTCTATACCCTGAAAAAGGCACATCACTTATGAAATATCCCAGCTAGGCATGCACAACGAGGCGTGAAACACAGAAGAGCCACAGAAAACTCACAATGACACTTTATTACAAACAGTCCTGTAGTCAACGCTATGTCAGTGCTCCCAAAGCCCAAGAAAAGTTGAGATACTCTTCTAGATTAAAGCGGCCACGCTGACATGATGATTAATGTGATCCATGATCCTAGACTGGATCCTACACTGGAGGGGAAAAATGTATAAAAAGCATTATTTAATTGAATAAAAAACTGGAATTCAGATATTCACAAAAGATAATATTGTGAAATATACTGAAGGCAAAAAGTGTTCTGTGGTTATGGAGGGAACTGTCTTTTTATTAGGAAATAAACATTAAAACACAAAGGGGGAGAAGGGCCAGCACACTTACTTCTAAATGGGTTATCAAAAGAGTCTATCATCTATATCTATTTCTCTATCAATCATCTATCAATGCATTTATCTACCTATAGCTGCTATGTATGTATGTATCTATCTGTCCATCTTTCCATCCATCCATCACATCTATCCATCCATTCCTATATCTATCATCTGTGTTATTTATACCTTTTATCTATCCATCTATTATCTATCTATACATCTATCCAGCTTTCTATTCATCCATCATATCTATCTATCCATCCATCCTTTACATCTGTCATCGATCTATATGTTTATTTATTTATTCCTGCTCTCTATCCATCCTTTTATCATATCTATCATCTCCTTATGTATTTATCTATCAATAGAACCAAAATAAAACAAATGGAGATAACAACACTGGATAAATCTGGATAAAAGTTTGCTGCCTGGAGTAGTTCTGCAGTACTTCTGTAAGTTTGCACTTTCATATAAGAAGTACTTTTAAAAAATCTTATGCTACAAAGTAATAGGAAGACTTTAAAAAAAAAATCATGGTTTCCACAGGAATAGCTTGTTCTCAGCAGAGTAGAGGCTCAGTAAATGTTCCTTCAGTAAATTAATATTTTACAACTAATAAATTTCATATAAAATTTAAATTTCCATTTAAATTTATTTGAAATATGCATATCATAAACTCATCCTCAACAGTAAGTTACCATTTCCTTTTTTAAAACCATGCGTTTCTAAAGGAGCCTGTATTTGCATGTTATCATACCCTTAGGAATCAAAGCCATAAGCATCCTGCACATCCTCCAGTTAACTTCCCTATGTGAGTAAGCACCTTCAGAATTCTGTGAATTGTGACAAGTGCATGCACTGACTTCTGAATTCCCTCTAGAGAGTGAGTGTCCCCCCATGGTTTGGGTTTCTTTTACCACATACTACTTTCCTGAGTTTCATGTCAGACCTGCTATTTGGGGTGCAATCTGGAGGGCATCAACATCTCTTACAGAAACGCAGGCTACTCCAGATTATATCTGGGCTGTTTCCCAGATGGCCATCATCACTCAATGGGAATGTTTGCATTCTTAACTCATAATCACTGGAAGCTTTGCCTATCATGCAGCCAGCCTTAGTCTGGGTTTGCTTTCCCTATTGCCATCATCACTTGGTAAGATCTAATGTGGAGACACCATGATTAAATGTGACCCAGATGGCCAGTAGCCTGTAAATCCTCAATGGCCCTGGAGGGACATGGTCCAAGTATAGTGTCAGTGGGTAACACCCAGCCTCTCTAAAAAGAGGGAGGGATAAGGAGAGAGAGGAAAAGGAGAGGAAGAGACAGACTGGAATTAGACACATGGAAAAGTTCTATAAGATTGCCCGTTGTCTAGTTTTACACTTTCTGGCCAAAACCACAGGAGACACTTGGATTTTTTACATATTTGGATTTTTGCCCCAAGTGCTGGACATGATTTGTGTTTGGAGAAGTGCCATAATTCAAAAAAAAAAAAAATGAAGAGGTTAAGAGGTCAACCAATGAAACTGTGAGCACCTGGAATTCTGGCAGCCTGCAGGTGCATTCTTGATGTTAGATGTTCTTACAAGGAAACCGGAAAACTGGGACTCTGTGGCAGAGTTTGCCAGAGGCTGCTGTAGGCCCATCATCACCCTCGGGTTCTGTAGAAATATTGCTGTCTCTGTGTTTTTCTGCATGGAGTGAGAATTTTCATCAGCTAGTTTTTACTGACTATTTTCTCCGTTTGATGAGATCAAGTTCCCATATCAGGTTTTGTGAACCCCCAAGACTCATGCTGATTTTAAAATTTATCTAAGGTTTATGCAAAATCTTTAAAATTTATATAATGTGTGTATAAAATATATTTTTTAATAAAAATATATTTTTATAATTGATATTTGAATGTTTACAAGTACATGGTGGTGTCTTCATCACCATAATACGGTGAAGAAATAGAAGCAACACACTTTTTTTTTTTTTTAAATAAAAGGGGAGAGAGAAAGAATCCTAAGTAGTGTCCATGGCCAGCGTGGAACTCAACATCAGGCCTGATCTGACAATCCCAAGATCATGACCCGAGCTGAAATCGAGTTGGAGGCAAAACCCATATGCCCTGCAATACACTTTCAGATACCAAATTCTTTCCTAGCAATGTTGTAAAACTTTTCTTTTCTTCAAGCATCAACAAGAGAATCTCACCTTTTCATGAACCTGGTAGATTGTAACATTTGGATCAATAAAATTCATTTTTGATTCAAAATTGAAATAAAAGAATCAGTGAATTCGATTGGCATGAGAGAATTAATATGCTATGCCACAGCTCAGTGAGAAATGTATTAAGGAATCACATCGAATGATTTATTTATAACCCACTCTTTGGGAAAACTGTGGAAGACAGAAACTTGTTTAAAATAATAAGCAGATTTGAAGTGACTTCCAAGAAAAAGCAACAAAGTCCATGGCCATGACACTGGAAACAAGTACACAGCGTAATATGAGAAGTGTAGAATTAGTATTTTTCAAATGAAACATTCTCATAATATTTGTGTTCCAATATTTTGACAAAAAGTAGAGTAAGTGTTGTCATAACACATTGCTGAAATTTTATATTTTTCCACAAATGAGAAATACGTTTAGGCATTTTCTGAACAGACAGCACAGCCCAATGTTCACTAACCCTATAGTTCACCACACGTTACGTTAAAGAACCAAATCACCATGATGCTATAGTAAGTACTGATCTTGAAGATAGAAACGGTAACCAACACAACTCTTTGCTTCAAGCCTGTGGCTCACCAGATGAATAATGTGCAAATCAATGCTTCTGCTTCATCACATCCACTTCATAAGCTTCCCATACTGATTCTTCCTGCCCTCATCCACCTATCCTCCTCCAACTAGAATTTGGTGTATTTGAATTCCAAAATGCATTCCTACTTCCCACATCCAGGATATTTTGTAGTAAAATCAATAAATCTTGAATGCACATCCATCCATAAAATCCTTCCCAGCACAGGCAATCTGTAGCACCTTGACGAATAAAAGCACCAGCTTAGTATTCAAGAAGGAAAGGTAAGTTCTATCATTGCATCTCTTTCTTTATATGGAACCCATCAACTATAAAACAGGCTCAAATGGATGAGTCCCTAACATATTTTGTAGATGCTGTTTTGTACGGATGCCTGCTTTGCTGCAGGAGGACCAGATTCACAGGCATCTCCTTGTGGCTGTTATCTGTTAATGCCCTCGACAGACTATTCAGGGTTTTTAGGAAAATAAATATGGCAGATACAGACATTGGAGAAATGGCCAACATTTACTTTAAGCTGCAACTGCTCTCATCTTGCAAGAAGTAGTTTACATGAAAGAGCATTGTAACTTTTCAGTGTGCCTAGAAATTATTCTTTGCTGACATGGCTCTCTGAGATAGATGGGGAGCTTATTTTTCCATGATACCTTTCTCCCTACCCATCCACCACCTCAACAAAATAATCTGTAGGGGGCACATAAAATATTCTCTCAGCTTAAGTGAATTAAAGCTCCTATTTTAAGATGATTTAAATAATTTGTTAGGCCTTTTGGATCACTTGGTCATGGCTAGATATGGTCTAGAAACGGGGGTTGATAAACAGTTTGGAGTGGGGGGAATGGAGTTGGCGTGTGAACCAGTGACCTGAAATAATATCAAGTCTAGAATTCCTGAGAGATGGAAGAAGGTGTTTTTCTCCAAGTAGTCCTTATCTAATCAAGCCTGAAGATGGGGAAAGAGACATTTAGTGATTCTCTTTGCTCACAACACAAAGGGGTGGTCACTAAAACCCTATGTAAATGGAAAAAGCAGATGTCATGAGGATGAGAAGTGAGTGTCAGTATACAGGTGACCCTTATAGTCCTACTTCTGTGTTTCTTACAGGGGGGAAAAACATATCTCATTTTCCAGGTAAGCCAACTCATTTCATAACTTCACACCCTCCTCCTTTTCCAACTCTGTCATTCTAGTGGTGTGTAGATATTAGGAGGATAAATTTATGTAGTAAGGCTGGATACAAAGAGGAAACCAGAAAATGATGAACACAGGATTATAGCTTCAAGGACTCTTTTCCTAGCATGTTATCTCCTGGAGATCAGGTCTAATCAAATTGTAGCCAGTTGTGACTTTCAGAGCACCTGCCTCAGTAGGGGCTTTGGGAATGCAGTGGGGCCTAGCGCAGAAGTGTGGGAATCCCCATCCAGAATCCCCATTGGCCTTTTAGGACCTAGGTTAACATGAGCTAGCACTGCATTTCCTCCTCTGTCAAATGGGCATATTAATTTCATAGGCATGTTGTAAGGATTACCTAGGTTAGTACAGGAGAAGGTTCTAGAGAAGAACCTACCACATAGCAGATGCTGAAGAAAAGTTAGCTCTTGTTAATGTGATTAATAACTGAATTGTTTCTGTTCTCTTTTGTAAAGGGAGACGTGCTTATTTTGGCTCAGATGTTCAGGAAGTCAAGGTTACAATCGGGCTCATTCTCTTGTTTTCTCTTTCCTTGATGGTGACAAGATGATAGCTGTAGCTCCAGCCATCATGTGTCCTTTCCAGGTAAGAAGGAAAGTGGAGAGCATAAAAGAGATGAGTCAGCCAATTCTAGTTTACAGCAGATCATCCTGTGGAAGCCATAGCAATACCGAAATGCCATTGCCTTGACCTATGTTACATGACATCACCCAGCTTCAAAGCAGGATGGGCTGTGGAGTCCTCTCCTGGTGGGATACATTGCCGCTCAGAACAAAGCTAGGACTATTAAACTATTAAAGAAAGTACAATGAGTTGGGCAGAAATGTTCTAGACAACCCAATCTCCCATTCCTACCTAACCACGTTTGCAGAATCCTGGCCAGCCTAGCCATCTGTCTCATTGAAGAGAAGGAGAAGACCAACTGACCTTTCTCTTCATCAGCAATGAAAAGCATGTCTTTTCAAGCAAGCCATAGGCCACGTTACTCTGATAGCAACTCAAAAATTAAAAACATTTTGTGGCATACTAGGCATTTTTTAAACTGTCTGCTTATTCTGTATGTGAGCTTTTTTTTACACTCAAATTACAGTCCCTGCCTCACTTCTGTGTTTCCCCCCTGAGGGCCTGCCAGATAATCTAGACATATCCCTTAAACATTCTAGAGTCAAAAACCTGCCCAATCCTCAGGCTTGTTTTGATTTTATGCACAAAATTTTATTTTTGAGGGAATCTGCTCTGCTTGAGTAACTTTTCCATGGAGAATATCAAGCCATGAAAACATACATAGCAATAAATCGTTTGCCTAAAATCAGTGGGCACATCCAAAGTGCCTCCTTTGATGACTATGAAGGACTCTTCAAAGAATGTTTGAGTTGTTACTATCTCAGCCAATTCCATCTTGGTCAGAATTATGTACTGAATCGTGGATTTCTACTAGAAAATCAGGGATTAATAAATTAATCTGCATCTTTTTTCACCTTTACAAACCATTTAAATTTCATTTAATGTTAAGATGAATAAGACTTTCTGATAATTCAAAACTCAAAATAATATAAAAACTATGCCATCAGGGCACCTTCTGCTACATTTCATCTTTTTTCAAATTGTTTATTAGGTTTTTATGTATCCTTCCAACGTTTCTTTTATGCAAATAAAAAATGAATAGGTAATCTTTTTAAACCCTTTCCAGGAACAGGAAACAACAAGTGTTGGAGAGGCTGTGGAGAAAGGGGAACCCTCTTACATTGTTGGTGGGAATGCAAGTTGGTGCAGCCGCTTTGGAAAACAGTGTGGAGATTCCTTAAAATTAAAAATAAAGCTACCCTATGACCCTGCAATTGCACTACTGGGCATTTACCCCAAAGATACAGATGTAGTGAAAAGAAGGGCCATATGTACCCCAATGTTCATCGCAGCAATGGCCACAATCGCCAAACTGTGGAAAGAGCCAAGGAGCCCATCAACAGATGAATAGATAAAGAAGATGTGGTACATATACACAATGGAATACTATGCCTCCATCAGAAAGGATGAATATCCAACTTTTGAAGCAATATGGATGGGACTGGAGGAGATTATGCTGAGTGAAATAAGCCAAGCAGAGAAAGTCAAGTATCTAAGGTTTCACTTACTTGTGGAGCATAAGGAGTAACATGGAGGACAGTGGGAGAAGGAAAGGAAATGGGAACTGGGGTAAGTCAGAGAGGGAGACAAAGCACGTGAGACTGTGGACTGTGAGAATCTAAGGGAGGGAGGGGGTTGGGGGATGGGAGAGCCTGGTGGTGGGTACTGAGGGCACGAACTGCATGGAGCACTGGGTGTGGGGCATAAACAATGAACTTGGAACACTGAAAAAAATAATTATTAAAAAAAACCCTTTCCAACACCTTACCTTCCTCTACACATTATTTTACACTGTATTTTTTTCATATAACTTAAGGAATCTTCAGGTATTTTGCAGAATTCTATTTGACAGCTCTCAAACTCTTTTACCATTCCAGTTCTCTGCTAAAAATCGTCTGCCTCCTACTTCAACTTCTATGGCATTTCTGCTCTTGGGAATTTACTCTGTATTTCTTACACCTAAAACAGGTTCCGTTACCCTTAACCAACAAAACAAAACTGGGCCACCTTTCCTCTTACTACCCTCAGCAAGTTTTGCAAGAGATAAACTTACAAAATCTCCATAAGCCATAAAAGACAGTCTTAAACTTCAGCCAATAGGTGTCTCAAAGCTAAAATGTATGGCAAACAACCAAAGCGATGATATTAAGGCTCTTTGTGTATTAAAGAATCACAAGCCAAAATTAATACATGCAGCTTTCAGGATGTTATGATCAATGACCTCAAGAATGTCCAAGTGCCTTTGCATGAATTTCTGCCTGAGTGATAGGGTAACTGAAGACTGATTTTCTTCTACTGATCCAGTATAGGATTAAAAAAGTAAAGGTCATTAGGGAGCCATGGGTAAGTATGAATTGTTCTAGAAAACATAAGAAAGCAAGTGGTCATGACTGACATTTATAAAATCATGGCCTATGTAGACACCTGTATTTTCTTGTTGACATAATTTCAGAATACCAGAACCAGGATACATACCTAGAAGTCAGAACATGATCATTTTATGATACATAAAAGCATTCTCTACATGCCAGGTAAGAAGGATGCAGGACTCATATAGGAAGGGCCTATAACAGATGGAGAGTATGAGTTGGTATAAAAGGACCTTAATAAAGTCCAAGAGGATGTATCCACATAGGAAATAAACAGAAAAAAAAATAGTGCCATTTGATTTCTATTTTGACATATGGACAGGACACCATACAGGGCAAAGGTTTCACTTAAGGTAGTCTTTATGGAGTTGTCAACAATAGGGCATCGGATGTCCCGTGGAGGAGTCTGAACCAGGAGTATATGTGCCTGGTTCTCATCCAAGGTATAAATCCCCCCCCCCCCAGGCTCGATGTCCCTGTGCCATAATCACTGGATCACCTAGGGCTGCTTGATAACTAGGTCACGTCTAGATGTAGCCAAACTTGGTGTTCCAGGTAAGATTGGCTAGACCAAGGTGGGAACGTGGAAATGCAATGAGATTGTAGATGTCCCAGTCATGGCGTTTTGTCTAGGAGAAATAGTTTACTGGGGATAGGATGATGGAACTGGGTGTAGTTTATCGGAATAAGATAATGGAAGTTCTTTAAAAAAAAAAAAAAGATTCTATTTATTTGTTTGAGAGACAGAAGGCACAAGCTGAGGGAGGAGGAGACTGTGGTGAGCAGGGAGCCCAGTGCAGAGCTAGATCCCAGGACCCTGAGATCATGACCTGAGCTGAAGGCAGACACTTAACCTACTGAGAAACCCGGGTGCCCTGATAACAGGAGATTTTTATATAGTTTATGGGCAATGGGATGATGAAAGTTGGTGTCCATACTTGTATGAAAGAATGAAGGAAGTTGGCAGAAATAGTTTTTTGGAAATAGGATGATGGAAGCTGATACAATTTTCTGGGGAGAGGATGCTGAATGTGGTGTAAAGATTTATTTCTTAAAGATCTAACCTGCTGTCTGCTGCCGTAACTAACTCTTGTTCTCGGTGGTTCGTGTTTTGTCATTTGGATTTGAGTATTTATCTTAATGTATGTTTTCTCTGTGAGAATCCTGCCCATTTTGAGGGTGCATTGTTGCACGGTGATCCTTTACTGTGTTGGGTCTTCCTAAATCATGCTCCAAAATATAAGGTCGAGTCCCCAAACCTTCACAACAGCAGTTCTAGAAAAATCGCCAAAGGAGCCATTTTTCTAATATGGATTTCAGGCTGAAAGAGTACATATCTTCGTTATTTCCTTGTATTCACAGGCAGATATTTTTTTTTCTAGTGCAAATTTTGACTGGCAGAAGAGCCTTTTGAGTTCTTATCTGCAGAAAAGAGGTCTCAATTTCAACTCCATCCTAGGTATCAGACCAAGTTCTTGTGTACTCCCTGTCCTGGGAATGGCCACTGCCCTGAGAGAAATTTTGACACTCTTATTTATTGTGTGGTTACATTTCTACCCCTAGAAATTAATTATTTCCACTTCTTCATAATGAACTCTGTATTTAGAAGAATGTTTGTTACACTTTATCTGGAACTGCTACATATTTTCTGGGGGTGATGTTGCCATACTTGTGCATGCGACAAAATCCGACCTTTGCTTCCATTCACCTCGACTTTACCTCTCCCACTCACCTTCTTGACTGGAGGATGCCAGCCCCTTCCCAGTGAATTTCATTAACTTGAGACTCTCCTGTTTCTGTCTACTGGTAATGACTTCTATGAGCTTAATCTCATCTAAGTTTTATTGATATCCCAATTCCCTGCTCCAAACCTTACTATGTTCTTCCATTGTTCATCGATGTCAATTTTTAGATTTCTAGGACTCTTCTAGTTTTTCCCTCTTTACTTACACAAGCTCATGTTGACCCTCTGGATTTCTAGGACACTTAAGTTTTACTTTTTCAGTTATACAAACTCAGGTTGACCATTCTTCAGTGAGCAAAGTCTACTTTCATCCGTGTGATTTAAGCAAAATCTCTCAAAACACTCCCTCCTAGTCCTCAGTGCCGTTGCTCATTTTATCCTTTTCTCCTGTGGAACAACTTCTCGTCCCTCTTCTTTTGGCATAAATCCTAATCATTCTACAAGTCCCACCTTGTTTATAAGGCTTTTTACTAATCACATTACCTCTGACCCTAGTAAAATCCTGCAGCATTTACTGTAGTTTCTTCAGAGTAACAGGTAAATACACGCACACTTTTATTGTTCATTATTTTATGGGCATTCACTTTGTCTTTCCCATTTTAATTGTAGCAAAGATTTTAAAAGATGATCCATTAATCTCAAAATGTATAGCGTAATGTTGACTGTACTTTTTAAAGTAGCCATATAAGAAATGCTTTAGGAATAGCCTATTTAAAGTAAATATCAACTGGTGTTCAATTAATTAGGGTATTTTCTCTGCTGAGATTGGGTGACCACTGGGTTCGTAGTAGACCTACTGCTCAGTATGCAGCACAGAGAGGGTGAGGCATTCTCCGTGGGCCCAGGTTTCTCTGTTTGTACTTCTCTCCAAAACCATGCGCTCATTCAGAAAGTGCACCATGCCCCATTTCTCTCAGGTTTCCTGGTACTCAGCATTGTCTGTAGCTTTAGTCAGAACTTGCTAAATATTCATTGAGCACATGATTGGGATCCTTATCGCTTGGACTCCTAACATGCAATCAGAATCCATCCTAACGTTGCTGTTTCTGCCCCTCTAAACACCTTCAAGAAGAGGAGTCTCTCTCTTCTAACTGGTTTTGGTCATACAGTCTACTGTCAATTCAGTAGTTTAAATTATCCAATTATAGGCAAAAAATTAAAATCTTTCTTTTTCCCCAGCAGTAGTCTGTTATAGACTGGTCAATTAGAGTATATGGGAATGATGGTCCTTCTGTTTTTGTGCATCACCTTCTTCCCTACTTGGGGGATGATGTTTTTGTTTTACACTAGTCTACAGGGAAGAGGGAGTTGGTGAGGATCTCGGGACATGGTTACTCAGCAGGCATTAATGATACTCTGTTTTCTTGCTCTCGAATTAGCTGAGTTCAAGGCTAACATCTTGTCTCATGGACATACTTGTAGTTTCTTTGCTAGTTCTCTTCTCTCATGGCAAAGGCAAGTGTGTTCCTTCTCTTTAGGATGGAAATGGAAATCTCCTTAGCTCTTGCTCCTGGAGGTAAGGGGGGGCGGGGCTGGCTCTGCAGGCTGCTGTCTCAGGCAATAATTATTTTAAAATAATCTCAAGCCAACATGGAGGTATGGGGCTCACATTGATTCTCACATGGGTATCAGCACGGCTTTGCTCTGATGTTGGAGGGAAAGGAGAACAATTTTCTGACATGGCCCTGTGCTTTGCACCACAGGGCATTTTAACTTTCTCAGGATAGGGTCAGGACCCTCCAACTTCAGTGGAATGCAAAACAAGAATCAAGGAAAATACTACAGAGGAGACACACTCAAAGAAATCTACAGATTCAGTGCAATCCCTATTAAAATACTAATAGCATTTTTCACAGAATTAGGAGAAACAATTCTAAAATTTCTATGGAGCCACAAAAGACCACAAATAGCCAAAGCAATCTTGAGAAAGAACAAAATTGTAGGTACCACAATCCCACATTTCAAGATAGACCACAATGCTGTAATCATCAAAACGGTATGAGACAAATTCAAACACACAGATCACTGGAACAGAGAGCCCAAGAAATGAATGCACACTCCAGGACCCATTAATTTGTAACAAAGATGTCAAGAATATACAATGGGGAGAACACAGTCTCTTCAACAAATGGTGTTGGGAAAACTGGACAACTGCACACACCAGAATGAAACTGGACCACTTTCCCATACCATGCACAAAAATAAATTCAGAATGGATGAAAGACCTAAATGTGAGACATGGAACCATGCAATTCCTAGAAGAAAACATAGGTAGCAATCTCTTTCACATCAGCCATAGAAACATTTTTTCTAGACCTGTCTTCGGAGGCAAGGAAAACAAAAGCAGAAATAAATAATTGAGACTACACAAAACAAAAATGTTTTTCACAGTGAAGGAAACTGATCAACAAAACAAAAAGACATCCTACTGCATGGGAGAAGATATTTGGAAACAATATATCCCATAAGGGGTTAATATCCAAAATATATAAGAACTTACAAAACTCAATAGTATAAAAACCCAAAGAATCCAAACAAAAAAATGCACAGAGGACCTGAATGGACATTTCTAAAGAAGACATCCAGATGGCCAATAAACACATGAAAAGATGTTCAATAGCACTAATCATGAAGAAAACACAAATCAAAATCACAATGAGGTATCACGATACACCAGTGAATGGCCAGTATTAAAACCACAAAAAAGTAACAAATGTTGGTGAGGATGTGGAGAAAAAGGAACCCCCATGCACTGTTGGTGGGAATGCAAACTGGTGCAGCCACTGTGGAATTTCCTTGAAAAATTAAAAATAAAATTGCCAGGTGACCCAGTAGTTCTACGTCTGGGTATGTACCCACAGAAAATGAAAACACCAATTTGAAAAGATATATGTAGCCCTGAGTTTATTGTAGCATTATTTACAGTAACCCACATATGGAAGGAGCCCAAGTGTCTATCAATAGGTGAATGGATACAGGAGAGAGAGAGACAGAGACAGAGACAGAGAGAGATAGAGAATGTGTGCGTGTGTACGTGTGCGTGCGTGATGGAATATTATGCAGCCCTACAAAAGAAATGAGATCTTATCATTTGCAACAACATGGATGGACCTGGAGGTATTATGCTAAGTGAAATAAACCAGACAAAGACAAATACCACATGATTTCACTTACATGTGGAATCCAACAAACAAAATGAATGAATGAACAAACAAGCACAAGAACAGAACCATAAATAGAACAAACTGATGGTTGCTAGAGGGGAGTGGGTTGGGGAAGGGCAACATGGGAAAGGGGACATTTCCTACATGTGTTATAATACAGACAATAAAAATGTAAAAACACACGTGAATAAAAATTAGAATTATAGAAATAAACCATCATCTAGTCTATAAAGTTAATACAAGTGAACTCGGCATTCCATTAAAAACAACAGAGCCAATGGATTCATTAGGAGAAACACACATTGTTCTGCAACATGAAGCTGTAGTTTATTTTTAGATGGGCCTCAATACAGTGAGGTTAAAAGATGAAGTGGTCCACATTGACCACAGCATCTCTACAACCTCTGAGGTGGACATTTTTGTACAGCGTGCTCGACCCAAGTAGACGCTAGAGCATGGCATTTGGTGATGCCCAAAATAGTGTTGTCCACACAGTACACAATTCCGGATGTTTTGACATCATCAGGTGTCCACTTGTGGGCTACCCCTCCTTCAATCAATCCTCATTAACTGAATTCTTCAGACAGGATTTGTTGATAACTTGCATAGGAGGCAGTGTGGAATTTCTTTTCTAATAAGTCATTGCAGTTTGCTCTTCCCTGATATAGAAAGACAATGGATCTGTTCACTTTAAGAATCATGAACCAAAGAGCACTATTCTCTCTATTCTCTACTGCAAGACTTTAAAGAGTAATTTCAGGGGTGAGTGGTGGGCAAATAGGCATTAGTTAAGTTCAGGAGAGCCAGAGAATGAGGGAAAAAAGTAAATAATCAGATTTCTCAGGAAGATGAATATATATTACCAGCAAGAGTCACTGGTTTTACTCCCTAAAACAAAAGCCAAGAAAATCATGCATGATTTGACTTGTATTACAAGAAGTTGTGAAACCCCTGCCGTTTCTCAAAATCTCTTTGGTCTTAGGGTTGCCAACGCTTACCAGCAGAAATCAAATATATTTGCATATCAGCAAGATAGCCTCAGCAACCCCAAGATGCTGAACTATCACCACCATGGTGGCAACGCTGAAGAGTACAGAGGGTGAAATCAGTTGATTATGAAAAGTTTTGATGGCTGATGTTACAATCTCAGTGGGCTGTGCGTTGAGCTGACATGGCAATGTAAGAGTTCATGAATAGCCATACGAAGGAAGTTGGCAGGGCCATGGTTTCCAGTGGGACCTCATGATGTCGCTTTTGGGGGAGCAAAAACGTGATTCAGTTCTGGAGGCTGAAGGCATCTCTGTAAATGAACATCCTTTCAATCAACACTTAGTGAATGTAAAGGAAATTCACTCTAATACTGAGTGATAGAAAGAATGTTTAACTTATCTATAAGTCCAAGCATAGTGAAGATTTCTTCTCTAGCATGGAGGAACATTTCAATGATGCCAACAACAGGACACATTTCAGGAAAGAGGAATAAAGCATGCCTATCTTCTAAAAGGTAGATCTTGAAGTCACGTGTCTCACTGAAGGCAATTTTCATGGTCTCTCAATAGGGTTCCTTAAATTCCTGCTGTCAATTTGAAGAGACGTAACTCTCCAACTTCCACAGTACTATTTTATATATTTATATCAAATATTTAAAATATAATCTATAATAATAACTCACACATCTATAATAATAACTAAAAATGATGATGTTAATCATAACTAACTTTGTATGGTGTATATGAAATGTCAGGCACAAACACTGTTCAGACAAAGTGGTAACCCTCTTAATTCTCAAGCTTTGTGAAGGATCCTTTTTTATCACCATTCTACATATGAGGGAACGGAAACAGAGAGAGGTGTACAACTTCACCAAGAATCTGATAATGGATGAAATCTTAACCATTATGCTATAACTTCATTGAATAATTGAATATTAATCATGATGAGGATGAAGTCCCTAACTGTAATACACACAAGCAAAAAATGGGAGGCAAAATGCAATGATATAACATGTATTTTCACTACTGACATCATGAAGTAGTCCAAAGCTTTGGTGTGTGAGATACTGGTGGCCATGACTCAAACACCATGAGCAGTGTTGAAATTTTTCTGAAATTGTTAATAACTTTTGGTGCATTTCCAAACAAATTAACGACAATTTTCCCCCTAATTACTTGGCAGCTGTGTTCCTGGGCATTCAGTGCCTATTAAAACTGTATGAAAAAAAGTAGTACTCCTTGAGTTTAGATATAAAATGGAGTCAGGTTGTAGACTCATAATTATTAAGAGCTTTTTTGTGTGTCAGTGTAAATGAATACCTGGTGGGATACTTCAAAGTGGTGTGAGAAATGGTACCATTTTGGTTTGTTTTATTTTGTTTCTTCTCAAAGTATATTGCTGAAGTTTTAAATCATTCCTTGCTCCTGTCCATTAAATGACAATCATGACACAATGGACACAATAAATAACAATGGGCACAAAAACTAAATCCATAACCACCACTGAAGAGTTGGTTTTATGGAATCTATGGATAGAATCAGGATTTCCTCAGACTCTGAAATTCCAGGCAAAAAGCTGAGTTATATGTGTATTCTCCTGGGAATACGTCTTAGCAACTTCTCCAATCATAATGATCAGCACTTCCCCTAGAGGTCAAGTGTACTCTGTGACATTTGAGACTATTTTTCCCCCCAATCCTTTCTACCTCTGGTAGTCACTCTTTCTGGCTACATGGGACTTTTCTTGAATGTTCCAAATGTGCATGATTTTATCTGCTTCATCAGCATCCTTTTTAATTTAGTACTCATGGTGGGTTTTTAATTTTTAGTTAACTGCATCATTGCTCATCATTCCATTAAAATAAGCTATGCTAGGTGGGGTATTCTTTCCCTCTGATGTTACAGATTCTGCTCTGATTTTCTCTGGTGGTATATGCAATGAACAGCTGGTTTTGTCAGTCATTCTATGTGAAGTACAAGCACACTTTCTCGGTGCTAAGTAATTAACACTGTACTTCAGATGGGCAGGGTACTCAAAAGATATGCAAATGGCAATGAGACAGGAGAAGCTGAGTACTCTGGTGATAATGACCAGTGGTATTGGCGATTGGGTGAGCTAGTCTGCTCGGTACCCAAAATATATGTGAAGCCCTCAGGGCAAGATTCAGTGTAGCAAGAAGACATCATTGGTTAGGTATGTAGCAAATATGTGCTGGAAATGAAGGCTCAGTAGTCCTGCCTTAGGGTGTATAAATAGACTATTTTGCCATAGTAGCTGGGTTGTTAATAATATAGCAAAAGTCTACAAATACTTATGCTTTTGATCAAGCATGAAAAAATTTTGTAATAAACCCGTTTGGCAAGAAGGCACTCCAAAGCAGACCACGATTAAGGACAAATAAAGAATTAAATTTCCATTTCTTAAGAAATTTGATGCTGAAGTTGTAACCTGCCTGAAAAAATATCTATAATTTCATCTATAATTCAGCATGAATGCTATTAGGTTCTCATAAAGCACAAGAGAAGCAGAAGATACAAATCTACAGACGTAACAGCATTTATTTCAAAATTTTGTAGTTGGTGGCTATAACACGTGGGGCCATTTTGGGAAGCATCATCTTTCATTTAGATCAAATGAGTACTCAAAATCATCCATCCTCTTCCCATGTCTTCTTGTGCATGTACTAAAAGTAACATGAAGATTGCTAGCATGTTGGTTCTATTGGCAAAGTTTCACCTTCCAGAGCAGAGGAATGACATTAGTTTTATATTCACAACTTGAGAATATTGAAATATCTGTGAAACTAATTCTAACACTATTTGAATGATTTAACCAATTCAAAGAATGAAAAGAGGTTTTCTAAGTTCTTGTGTTTTTGTTGCAACACCTGGTGTATTATGAAGGCTGTGTTCAATGCGGAAAATAGAGGTGTTTATTTTGCGGTCATAATAGGAAGAAAATTTTAGTGAAGTGCATGCACATCTTGGTAAGATGACGCTCTTAGAAAACTGAGAAAGCCATGGGGCAGACTTCTCCTTGGCAGTGATGACGGTCCACAAATCACTCATCACTGCAACAGAAGCAGCTGCTCTAGCAAAATGGGAAAATCCAAGCTGTAACTGAGGGTAATTACAAATGAACATAGGAGGGCTAAAGCAGCCACAAACGAAGTGGAGCTTCCAGACCCTTGAATTTTCCAAGAGCATCAGAAGGGGTTCAAAACGGGAGACCATGCCAATTTTCAGAACACCATCATGTTTTGTGCCTTTTTCGCAATGCTGATATTTGTTCGTAAGGAGCAAAAGATAGTGAGTAAAACTACTGTTGACTTAGAACCAGTCAAAGCAATGGCATCCATATGTACTGTTAGTGTGTTATTCAATACCTTCCAGACAAACAAGGGGGGAAGAAGACAGCTTCACTTAAGAGTGACCTTTATGAAACAAAACTATTGATTTCATTCAATCTCAACCCGTCCTCAGGTCTGTTAGTCACCTGCATGGTGAAATGAGGTGCACACAAAGGTCTTCTGCATACCCAGGCATGATTGCTGTCTTTCTGGGAAGCACTTGTGCAGTTGCTTGAGTTGCAAACTGAGGGAGTGGCTGTTTTCATGAAAGAACAAATGAAAAGAATGTCAGATGCAACCACCTACGTAATACAAAAATGAATAAGAGTGAGCCTTTGGTTTCAAAGAAAAATCTAATTTTTATCTGCTGAGAGATTGTCATACCTAACATCTTTTTAGATTGGATTGATGATATTAGCAAACTGTGGTTTTGACAGTTATGAATAGATCTGTCATCGGCATCCATGTGGACATACGTTTCCAATGTCTTTGGATGAATACCAAGGAGGATTATTGGATTGCATGGTGAGTGGATGTTTCATTTTATAAGAAGCAAACCAACTGTCTTCCAATGTGACCGTACCATTTTATGTTCTCACCAGCAATGTATGAGAGTCTCTTTTCTCCACATCCTTGCTAGCATTTGATGTTGGATTTGGGATATTCTAATGGATGTGTACTGGCCATAGAGTTTTCAGATTCCTAAATAGCTACCTGTGCATCCTGCCCAGGGAGAGTCTGCACATAATGCACTGTCCCCATTTTACAGATGGAATTGTATCTCCTCAAAATTCACGTGTTGGAACACAACACCAAGTACAAATGTATTTGGAGGTACTGTATAAAGAGGAGCTAAGGTTCAATGAGATCATAAAGGCCCTAATCTCATAGGATTGGTGTCCACATAAGAGGAAGAGACACCATGGATGAGCATACGCATAGAAAGGGCCATGTGGAGGACACAGGCAGACAGCCATCAATAAGCTGAGAGAATCCTCAGAAGGTATCAATCCTTGATCTGGACTTCCAGGCTCCAGAACCATGAGAAAATAAACCTGTGAGTGAAGCCAGCCGTTCTGTGGTGTTTCTGTTATGGTAGCTCAAGCAGGCGAATATATGTCATACCCAGAACCCGGATGCAAGAGATACACATTTTCACTTTTTAAAGAAATATATATTTTTAAAACATGTTATTTGAGAGAGAGGGAGTGAACGAGAGGGAGATGGAGAGAGATACTGAAGTAGACTCCACACTGAATGTGGACCCCGATGAGGGCTTAATCCCGCAACCGTGAAATCGTGATCTGAGTCAAAACCAAGAGTCAGACACTTAACTGACTGAGCCACTCAGGTGCCCCAAGAAAGATTTCTTAACGATGTGTATGTCTATGTATATATGTACAAAAATACCTTTATTTTTATTTTTTTAATTTATTCAAGCCCAACACAGGGTTTGAAGTCATGACCCTAAGATCAAGCCCCACGTCGGGCTCCTTGCTGGGCAGGGAGCCTGCTTCTCCCTCTGCCTGCTCCCCACCCTGCCTGTGCCTCTCTCTCACATAAATAAATAAATAAAACCTTAAAAAATACTTTTAAATAGAACTAAACACGGCTCCAACAATTTGATCAAACTTTTCTTGATGAATATTTTTACATTTATAAAATTCATAAAATTATAAAATTTCTCTTTCCCTATTTCTCTCTAGTCCTGTGTGAATGATGAAATTCTATAATCACCTTGTTCAACATCCTCCCGACCTAGTCACACCCAAATTCCAATTCTTCCCCATATTTCATCCTTTGTAAATGGTCAGTTAGTCATATATAGCCAATACGGAACACATTTTCTGTCACAGGCCCCTTGCACACGGCTTTCCCATCATGACATTAATCATTGATTAAAATTTTAAAGACATTACCTTCATGTTTAAAAATATTAACAAAGTATTTAATCCCTTATTGAAAATTAAATCCATATTTACTTTTTTTATGACAGTAGGACTGTTAGTGAATGAGCTCCCTAGCTGCAAGGCTGATAGAATTTCTCTATGGGCGTATCTGTTAGTCCCTGGGGCAGCCATCATAGGTGAGCCCTCGTCGGTGTCCTCTGACCACTGGCAATACATGTAACACAAGAGTTAAGTTGTAGTGACAATTATAGACATGTCTGTGTTGCCAGTAAGTTGTGACATGTTGTCCCCTCCCACAGTGATGGAGGAAGGTATAAAGCAATGAACATTCCATAGCTCCAACCTTCTGCATGAGTCTTGTATAGAGACTGAAGAAAGAGAGGAAGAAAGGAGAGTCTCTGTAAAGAATTCTTCCCTCTTGGGATTGGCATTTGGGTCTGTGCTAACGCACACAGGGTGAGTCCGAGGGCACCCAGATGGCAGGACCCACGAGCAGTCGTGATGTCCAGACTGCGTTACTGAGGTTTGGGAATGCAGGAGTGTCTGAGACTCAGTTTCTTAACTTGTGTCAACAGACAATTCTACAGATCTTGCCCATTTCCTTGTGTCACAATAAAATAAAGATGTAGGCATAAAGGTGTTAATTGAAGCATAAAACACGGTATAGTTATAAAGCTGCATTAATACCACATAAGGGTCATTACTGTATGGTGCCTTTTTTGATGACGGAAGTGGAGAGATTTCAAATTTTGCTTTATCCTTTACGTATGGGACTCAATATTATTGTATATTTCTCATTCATTCTTACGGTGCTAGCATTTCTTATCCTCTGTAACTGTTAATATGCAGGCAAGCTTCCAACCTCCTCCAAATGCATGCATTTAGGATGACCATAAATCGACAGATATTTACTGAAATTATGAGTTCTAATTATGAATATGAATTGGATTAAAAGCACGAAGTATTTACTCAGCAATTGACCAGATTAACACAAAAACAGTGGGACTCTGTGGACACTTAGTCTCATGATTTATTGTGAGGACACATAAATCTGTGCTTTTAGAAGTTTAAACTATATATTTTGCACTTGATTTGTAAAACCTGCTAATAAATCCAGTTCAACTTCTCATTGAGAAATCATTATTCTAAGCATCAGCTCTAGCTAAGGATATAGATTTATAAGCCAGGAAAACACGTGTACAAAACAAACCACAGACCTCTGAAGTCATGCCAATAAATCTTATAAAACAACAAAACAACCCGCTATTTACAAATCCTTACCTTACGTGGGAATAGATGTAAAGATTTAGAAACCATGGCCTTAAATTATGTACAGTTTTGGCCAACAAAAGAATCATGATTTAATCTGAATTCAAGCTCTCAGAATTTCTGAGCTGTAGGTATTACGAGTCACAGCAGGAAGAGACACACTGTTGGAAATGAATGCTTAAAGAGACTTCCACGTGTCGGAGTTGGTAGATGTGATAGATGATGTTTTGGTTCTTGCCCAACCCCCTCCCACCCCCCACTTGGGGCCAGTGCACTTGTCTATCAGCTGTCCAAATTAGGCACTGAAGACTCACAGCTGGTTTTCCTCTAGGGCATCAGCTTTGGTTGACAATGAGTTGCCTGCTTGGAAAGCAACTCCCTAGGGCTCCTCCCTAGGGACCATGACATTGAGCCCTATTGTAAGGTCAGACCAAGGCTGCCCCTCCGTCCTTTCTTTCCGCTTCCCAGCAACCCCCCACCCAAACCTTCTTGGCTGGTTTGTCCCTTTCGCGAATCAACTGCACTCACATTCTTGTCTCAACTTCTGTTTCTAAAGAACCCAGTCCAAGGCTCTCGTCTTTCTACCAAGTCTTGACACACAAATTGCCATTCCAATTCCTCTGGATGACCAACTCCAATAAGGTAAGATCTTTAACGCTGCAGCTAATTACTTTATGGAGAGCTCCTTGGTCAGAGTCTCATCTGCAATGAGATCCTGGCTTTTTGACTTCCAAAGCCCCTGCTCCCCATCACAACTTGGAACCATCATTAAGAAATGCATTAAGAACACAGGACATTCTGAAATGAGCACCTGGTACCTTGGGAGTTAGCAAAACATTTTCCATTACTCGCAGATGATGATGAATGCAGCTCACTGTGGATGATAATGATAATAATGGGGCTTAAAATATTCAATACACAGAGAACGCTCCATACTCAAGCTATTTAAATAGATCCAAGGCTATTTGTGATTCTCTTTGGTGATTAACCTGATGCGTGTACAGGTTTTCCTTTGCAAGAGAAACGGGATTTATCTATTTATTACAAAGGATCCTTTGTCTCCTTCTTTTGGTGTGGAGGTGGAAATGCACTTGTTACATGGAGATGTGGTCCAATACTTGTAATAGTGACAATGGATGTTGAATTCACATGGGGAAGAGTAATCTTGAAGCTGTGAATGCTAATTTCCATATGTCAGATTTGTGGATATGGTCATTCACAGCCTCTGAGGCGCCATTATGCCCTTGAGGAAAAGTGGAAACCATTGGCAACTTCCAACCGTTGGGAAGGGATCTCTCTTGGCCACACAACCTGAAATCAAACCACTGCTTGCCCTCAGCGCGTCTTCTCATGGAGCCTCATGTAACTTGCGTCTTGGGGTGTCGGTCCTTTGTATAAAGTGTGTCTAATATTGTATATATATGCCACATCTTCTTTATCCATTCATCTGTTGATGGACATCATGTTTCTATGACGCAGTCATCAAAAAGAATGAAATCCTGCCATTTGCAACAACATGTATGCAACTGGAGGGCATTATGCTGAGCAAAATAAGTCAATCAGAGAAAGACAATTATCATACTCTCTGATATGAGGAATTTGAGAGGCAGGGCAGGGGTTTGTGATGGGTAGGGAGGAAAAAAATGAAACACGATGGGACCAGGAAGGGAGATAAATCATAAGAGACTCTTAATCTCAGGAAACAAACCAAGGGTTCCTGGGGAGTGGGGGATAGGATGGCTGGGTGATGGAAAAAAAGTATTTAATAATACTTTCTAGCTCATGGCTGTTGTGAAGACTGAATTGTGAAAGCAACAAATGCAGCATTTTAGAATGCTATGTGACCTAAAAAACACTCTAAATTATTGTGTATGTACTATTTACTAGTATATAAGTACTATATTAATATAAATATAATGATACATATAAATATATGAACTATATTATCTCCAGTAATAATATATTATATGAATATAATACAGGTTGATATATATTATAAGTTAAATATTATGTGATATGATATATAATGCAGCATATTATTCAATGCACATACGAATGTGTTAATTAGCATAACATTCATTTGCATTCTTACAGATATGAATGTATTAGTGTTACTGTATTAATGACCAATATGTTAACATATAACATAGTAATATAAGATATAATGATGTAACAAATAATTGTGTTTAAGCAGAGAGACACGGAAATATATAGAAACATATTTATTCATGGAAGTTTGTCACAGACATAAGTATAAAGGAAGAATTTAGTTGAAAACATTGGCAAGGAGCCTCTAACATTCTTCCCTTTCAAGCAAAGATGACCTGAGTAGGGTCCCTAGGACCTGGCACAATTCCTCTGCTCCTCCTCCCCAGAGGTATGGGGCTCTTTTCCCAGACTTTCTTTCCTCAACACCAGATTGTATACTACTTTGTGCTGTAGGATGCACTGAGGATTTCAGGGACACCACAGTCAGGATTGCCTCTCTCACTGAAAGGAGTACAAAGTCTAGACCAGAAAGTCCGATTATGGGAAAGAAAGAGACAGCAAGGAGAGGAAATCACTATGCATGGGTTTGCTACATTCAGGGAAAACTCGTCCTCAGACTCTTACCACTAACCAAGGCTAGTGATGAAACACGCTCCCCTTCTCTGAGTACATGACTGTACGCCTGTGAGTTTTAACATATGCCCAAGACTCCCAGAACCCTTGTTCCTTAAAAAAAAAATTCATATTTTCAAATGGGAAGATCTCAACTATTTGTTGCTTGATGGTATAGAAAAACAGTCACATTTAAACAGGGGGAAAACATGAATGAATGAGGGAAATAAACATATCAATTATTAATTGCATATTTCATGTGCTCGGGATGCCAGGACCCTGAGATCATGACCTGAGCTGAAGGCAGATGCTTAACTGAGTCACCCAGGTGACCCAAGTAATATTTTTAAATTCCCTATGTACCTGCTCTTGATTTTATTTCCCTCAGTCTCTTCCCAGCAGACCTTAATCAGTTTGGTTTAATATTCTCTTGGATCCCTGAGTTTTCTAATCATTCTAATACATATGCAACTGTCTGTTCATCCATCCATCCATTCATCCAACTACCCAATCTATGTATCTATCATCTCTATGCATACATCATCCATTAATCTAGTATATCTATGTATCTATCCATCCATCCATTCATCATCTAGACCTATCTATCTACCTCCCTATCTACCTACCTACCTACCATCTCTCCATTTTAAAACCTACATAAATGGTATGCTGAAGGTCATTCTTCATTCAGAATTAAGTTTGACATAGATTGGATTGATACCTGCAACCATAAGTCATTCATTTTACTTAAAATGGATTCTTCCAACCTGGCTGATTTCTAATTTTTCATTATTACAAGCAGTTACTGGGACCATTCTTGTCCATGATTCTGTGCACCCAAGATTCTCAAGAGTAGAGAGCTGGCTAGAAGTCTTCCCAAAGAGGTGTGTCAGTCCATGCTCCAACAGTAAGAGGATCTTTTTTTTTTAAAGATTTTATTTATTTATTTGACAGAGAGAAACACAGCGAGAGAGGGAACACAAGCAGGGGGACTGAGAGAGGGAGAAGCAGGCTTCCCGCCGAGCAGGGAGCCCGATGTGGGGCTCGATCCCGGGTCTCCGGGATTATGATCTGAGCCGAAGGCAGTCACTTAACCAACTGAGCCACCCAGGCGCCCCATGGAGGATCTTTTTTTTCAGCCTTATGATTTCTTTAGTACTTTATACAGTGACTTAATTTTTGGCCCAACTGAAGGGAGTTTTATCGATTTAACTTGAATTTCTCTGTGAGTAAAAAACGGCTGTTCATGTGTTATTGGCCATTCAGGTTTTGTCTTCCAAGTGCTATTTGGTTTCTTGCCCACTTTGTATGGAGTTTTCCCTCACTTTTTTTTCTTTTAAGATTTTAAGTAATCCCCAACATAGGCTTGAACTCACAACCCTAAGATCAAGGGTCCCACACTCCACTGACTGAGCCAGCCATGTGCTCTTTCCCTCACTTTTCCTACTGGTTTATCAGGATCTGTGTATGAGTTTGTGTACTTTTATATATTTTTATACATACAGATATTCACATATATATTTATATACAAAGCTATTATTATAATACAACACATTTTTATATTCTTGATATTAATCATTAACATTTGTGGTAAAATGTTTTATTTTTATTTTTTAAAAGATTTTTAAATTTCAATTGAAAGATTTATTTATTTGAGAGAAACACAGATATAGAGGGAATACAAGCAGGGAGGGTAAGAGAGGGAGAAGCAGGCTTCCTGCTGAGCAGGGAGCCTGATTCAGGGCTCAATCCCAGGACCCTGAGATCATGACCTGAGCAGAAGACAGATACTTAACCAACTAAGCCACCCAGGCATCCCTAAAATATGTTTAAATAGTCTTTATGTATTCCTAGCTTTTCTCTTTGTTGATGATATAATAATATACATATATTCTTACATATATAAATGCATTAGAACACACTGCATTGTTACTTTCCTCTTTGTTGATGGTATCTTTTATTTTTAGAAATACTAAGCAATCACCTAGCGGCACCTGGGTGGTTCAGTTGGTTAAGCGCCTGCCTTTAGCTCAGATCAGGATCTGAGGGTCCTGGGATCAAGCCCTGCATCAGGCTCCCTGCTTGATGGGACTCCTGCTTCTCCCTCTCTCACTCCTGCTTGTGTTCCCTCTTTTGCTGTGCCTCTGTCAAATAAATAAATAAAATCTTGAAAAAGAAACAAATAAATAATAAAATCAATGATCAGGCAAGATGCCAGGAAGCCGGAAGACGTAAAAAAACACACAGGGGAGATGAGTCCTTCAGAACATCGTGAAACGCCAGCCCTTTCATCTTTCTTAAATGGACTGCCTAATAAAGCTTTACTTTTTACATAAGCATAAACAAGATAACCATTTAGGAAACTCACAATGTTACAAGCGCGGCAGGTCGTTTCTCAGCGCTGAACACATTTGCCTGTTATTATTGGACACCGCTGCCCATAAACACCCAAATCATCATTATCCCTTTGCGGAGACACCAGGTATCTTTCCAAGGGGCTTTTAAATCATTTTTATTCGTTATGACCCCGTGTCCTGGTTTTTTAATTGGGAGATATGCCCTCTCAGTACCAAGTTTCTCATTAAATCCCGAGAACTAACGTTTGAACTGGCCCCCGTGTCTCCCCAGAAGTGGACGCCGACGGAAGGAGGAATGCATGCATTTTAATTATGTTGTTCATGTTCGCACACGGAGGAACCAATCACGGGATTCCAGGAGCATTCATTCTACCCGAGCTTGTTCTAAAGAATCCTAAATTGGGGTTATTGTAGTCTGCAATTTTGTACCTTGTGGAATGAGCTTTTAAAAACTCCCTTTGCTAAACTTGAGGACATTATGCCAGAGTGTAATAAGACAGTCACAAAAGGACACATTTGTATGATTCCACTTGGGGAAGTACTTAACATCATCGAATTCATGGAGACCCATTCAGAGTGGCTGCCAGGGGCCGGAGGAGGGGCGGACGGGGGTGGTAGTGTTTCATGGGTAGAGAGGTTCAGTTTAGCAAGATATCAAGTGTTCTGGGGATGGCTGGATGGGGATGAGTGTCCCAACTATGGGAATACACTCAGTACCCCTGGCCATTTCACTTAAACATAGTTGAGATGGTATATTTCGTGTTATGTGTATTTCACAAGTAAGTTTAAAAACTCTTTTCATTTTAATAGTGATCACAATTTTATTTATTTGAGAGAGAACGTGCACATGACGAGGGTAAGGGCAGAGGGAGACCGAGAACGAGACTCCCGGCAGGTCAATCATCCTTGTGGCTTATATTGTCCTGGGTTTATATGGGTCACAAGCAAAAAACATAGCCACTACCAAGATACTTTCTGAGGGTTTTCAAATTTAAATACATAGCTGTGGTTAGCCCCTCTCTCTATTACGTCCTCTAACTACGATTTCTTTTCAAGATAATTTTTTTAAAGATTTTATTTATTGAGTGAGTGAGAAAGAGAATGAGAGAGAGTGAGCATGAAAAGGGGAAGGTCAGAGGGAGAAGCAGACTCCCCCGCCGAGCAGGGAGCCCGATGTGGGGCTCGATCCCGGGTGTCCAGGATCATGACCTGAGCTGAAGGCAGTCGCTTAACCAACTGAGCCACCCAGGCGCCCTCAAGATAATTTTGGTGTGGAATAGTCATCATGATGGTATTTCAAGAAACAAAGGCCAGGTCCCAAGACCCAAACGCAAGGAGAGTTTGAGCTAAAAGTACAGGTTGGGGCAGAGGAAGGTGCGCATCCTAGAAATGTCTGCAGCTGGCTGGAATGTTAGAACGCCTCAGTTCCGGGGCAAACTCTCACGGCTGGTGGGAGGTAGGGGTGAAGTGAGGGGAGGCAGGTTACCAACCACAGGATGGTCGGTGGTCGGTGACAGAGCCAGGAAGCTGGGCGGACCTCCTGACCCCAGGGTGACTGTTAACTTCATTGTCAAGAAGCAAGCCAAGCACCTTGTGCCATGATTTTGACTGATTTCCTGTCTTCTGGCTCTGTGTTGAGATGACGTCGGACGCGACACCCATTATTTTTCTGTATAACATTAGTTACGAGGTTGAGGAGGACACACGTTTTCCAGTTTCTTTCCTTTTTGGACACTCAGGAATGTTCACTGTCTCACACACAGGATGGTACCTGCAAAACGGAGTTGGGGTGACTATCCTTGGGGCTTCCAAAAAATATACAGAAATGTCTACAATGGAAGTTTTATTTCCTCAGCAATGGCTGGAACAAGCTAGTCGGGAAAGGACCCTACATGCAAGGGGGTAAAAAAGTCCAAAGTCTGTACCGGAAAGCTGACCACACATCTTTTATCCTTGGAAATCCTTCTGAGGATTCAGTGGTATTGTGCATTACCTACTGTTTTACTCTAAATCCCATCTTGTTGAGAGCAATGCCAATAAAATAGCATACAGACCTGCTTCGCCCTCATTCACATACCTGAGGGTTGCCATAAATTATGTCCCTTTTATGAACATTTCAGAAAAAAGACAGTTGTGTCCTCATGGCATTAAATCAAACAGGTTTCTTCAAAATGCCTAATGGGGGCTATCATTCAACATGATGATAGGAAAGTAGGAACTCTGTAAATTAAATGACACAAAATGTGTGAAATAATTCCGTAAGCTTTTACCTGCAAGTTGCAGTGGCTGTAGGAATATTTTGATCACTACTAACGTCTCTGCATTTTGATATTTTAGATCAGGGTTCAGGAAACTATGACCATGGGCCAAATCTGACCAGCTGTCTACGCTTCTTTGTTTTTTTTTTGCATTCATGGTTGGTGAGTTAAGAGTGACCTTTACATCTCTAAATGGTTAAATTTCATTTTTAAAAAAGATTTATGTATTTATTTTTGAGAGAGAGAGTGGGAGCAGGAGAAGGGCACAGGGAGAGGGAGAGGGCTCCCAGCACACAGGCCAGCTTGGGACTTGAGCTCACAACCCTGAGATCATGATCCCAGCTGAAATTGAGCACCACATGATTAAATTTTAAATGACTATATTTGTCAGTGTTGCTTCTTGGTTTCTAAAAGTTGAAAGCCTGAAATATTTACTATCTGGCCCTTTGAGAAGAAATTTGCAGAACTCTGCCTTACAATTTTGGTTTGATATATATATATATATGTAATTCAGAAAAGGGGCCCCAACGGATTTTATAAAGAACACTAGAGGGTGGAGTGGATATGCACCGGGTCAAAGACCCTTTCAGAATGAGTGTGAGCTACAAAAGAAATCCCCACGGATGCAAATGTACGTTTTTGTTTCCCCCTAGAGTCTCCAAAAAACATTTTGTCACCTACAGAATTTCACTTTTGTTCTGCTCAGGTGATCATTTCCCTCTGAAATAGTTAGGAGTAAAGTGGTTTAGTTTCCCAGGAGTTAGCGTTCGCAAGGAAACAATTTACTTACGTCTTCCTGATGCTATTTACACTGTTCTTGCTAAGGAGTCAGACTAATAACTCTCTGAGGAGGGTCATGGGTCATGCTTCTAACTACTCAGGAACTCTTGGAAGCCCGTGCCAAAGTGTTAGGCAAGGGGCTGGGCCGAAATGTCCCTTCCTTTTGGGAGAACCGATTTTGGAAAGATTCGCACCTATCTATTGATAAACCTCTTTTTTAAAAATTTTTTAAAAAGATTTTATTTATTTACTTGACAGAGTCCCAGCAGGGGAGCGGCAGGCAGAGAGAGAAATGGGTTCCCTGCTGAGCGAGTGATGGGAGGCTAATGTGGGGCTCCATCTAAGGACCCTGGGATCATGACCTGAGCCAAAGGCTGATGCTTCACCGACTGAGCCCCCCAGGCACCCCATAAACTTCTTACGTCACTCTGCACGTGTACCCTGAGGTAGAGTGCATTCACACACACGCACACACAACCACCACGGAAGGACGAAGCAATGCACTTCTAGAGTAAGTAGGCGGGTTTCGCAAATTCGCAAGGAGGGCTTCTAGATCACGGATGCTTGCGGCCAGCCCAGAGTCAGGTGAGCTGTGAACACAGCCTACAGGATGGGTCGTCCTCCAGGAAATGCTCTTTCATTCATTTTCAAAGAAATGCTCTTTTACCTCCACGTGAATACCATTTTGGTCTCAACTGTTAATTGTTACCATGGCAACCGCTGGTTCAGGACCACTGATGTCTCAGCGCCGTGTTAGAAATGGACATCCGTGGGTTTTTAAGAAAAGTGGCTCTCAGGAGCTATGCGATGGACAGGTGGCTTCCCAGGGAAGAGAAGGGATCTGAATGTGGAGACTGTATGCTGGTTTTGTCCCTTCCTAGCCGTGTTCCTGGGAGCTGTCCCTTTTCTAGAGAGCACAAGAGCAGTGACCGTGGGGAGGAACACATGCCCAAGTCTGAACTTCGTCAAGGATCATGAAGACAAAATAGTGCGGTGGTGTTGGGAATGCTTTGAAGCCAGGGTGGTAAGAAGTGATTGGGTGGGAAGGGGTCTCAGAATATAATGCAGAAGGGGGTGTTAGCAAGTGTGGTCTCAGCTCGAATCCACCCCGGCAGGCTGACCGCTCCTCTTTGTGTCCACCCGAGGGGTCACAGTGCCCAGCGAGGTGGTCAGGTGTTATTCCTGTGTGTGTGTGTGTGTGTGTGTGTGTGTGTGTGTGTGTGTATTTGTGGATGACATGAGCATTTGAATTGGCACATCCAATAAAAGATGTGGCCCTCCCCATGGGGGTGGGGCTCATGCAATGTTGGGGATCTGTCTACACCAAAGGGCAGAGGAAGATGGAACTGGCTGTCTGCCTGATGGATGTTCTCGTGCCCTCCCACTGGGAGTCACATCAAGAGTGTTCTGGGCTCCCAGGTATTTCCGACAAACATGCATCTCTGCCTACTCAGGACTCATGGTCATTCGGCTGAGTCCCACTTTGCATGGCTGTATTACCTCCCCTCCACTTTATCCGCTGTCCTAGGACTGCTCATGTCTGTCCCTTCCCACAGAGGAGGGACCCCCATCCTGCAGTGAAAGCCATCTGCCCTCAAAGCAGGAGAGAGGTGTCATCCATCCAAGTCTTCATAAGCATGCTTATAAGTAATGGCTCTGAGCTTTTCATCTGCAACACCTAATGCTGGATTGGAGTGTTCATACCCACTGTTCTTGAGACTTTTTGTGCGGGCTCGGCTCATTGACATATGCACCTGTGAAGACCCCCCCTGCACAGGTCTGATTTCTTGGACCCTCTGCTCTGCAGTGCCTTCCAGGACTCAATGTTATTGGGTGCATGTTTCCTGGTTGCCGCTGACTCATGAACTACGGGACTAGATCCACGCACTGGTCATAATTTCAGGGTATGGAGTCTTTCCTGCTTGAAGAGGTTCCACCTAGGATAAGTAACAAATGTATATGATGCATGGATTCAACTTCAGGTATAAATATTTCCGTAAGTGGCACCCCTTGTCAGTCTGTGCAGCATGGTTGCTGAGACAGCCCCTCCCCTCTCCCCCGGGCATCAAGGGCACAGGCTACAAGGGGCAGGGTATGCGCCATGATTGTTCCTTGGGTCTCGCTGGCCCCCTTTTCAAGAGTCTTTGCTGGATGGTGTTGCTACCCTTCCTGCAGGACCTGGGAGATGATTACCTTGGGTGGGATCCTGACTTCCTGATTAGGGTGGGGGTAGGAGACAAGAGCAAGGTGACTTGTGACTTCATGGTCTTGTAAGAACTATGGGCTGAGTGCCAACCATGCCATCCATCCTGTGTGTTGGCTACGACCGAGCAGTAACAATAGACTTGGCGCTCCACAGAGCACTCATCCTCTCTCGGTCCTGCCAGTGAACCTCCACGTCCATCTCTTTGGAGTGTCCCCCATCATGCTCCTCTCAGCCCTGTCTCCATGTCCATCAGACCCACGTACTGGGACACTTTTGCTGCGAGCGTCACATGTTCACGGGTGCTGCTCCTTGGAAGGACGACGTTCTCCAGCTTCCACATTTTCTCACTTTTGAAAAATCACAGTAGTTTGATCTCATCATGAGCTTTCAAGAGCTTGCCCAAATATACCCACTGATTCTGAAAATAATACCTTCCTCCTCTTCTTCTGCAGGATCCACTCACGATTCACAAAGTGCATCTTCTCATCTCTTGAGAAAGTTTCATTCTACTACTTTCTTCCACTTTTGTAGTTCCTTTCCTTTCTTTTTAGTAAAACACTGTTTTGTTTCAGAGAGACTGCATAGGCATGTGAGGTGGTACGTGACGCAACATCTGTTAGATTTTATGTATATGCACTGGTCACATTCTGATTCTTGTTGCCCCCCAGCAACAGCCTGATCACTAAACAGCATGCACTGTAGGCAACTTTATGTCCTCTATTGATCTGCTTATTTTATCTTCAACGATTCTAATTTTTTGTGATGGCCCGTGAGCCTTTTCAGAACAGCAAAACTGTAATAAAGGAGAAGGATGATGGCTTATAACAGGACATAAAAGTTACTATATGTCCTCTCTTAGTCCCCCACCAGGCCTATTGGGGTCTAGAAGTTAGTCCTTCATGCTTTCCTTACATTCCATCTTCCAAAGAAATGCCTATGGAAAACGGAAATGTTGCCACAGAAGAAATATATATATATATATTTTTTTTATTTAGGGGTGCCTGTGTGTGTCAGTCGGTGAAGCATCTGACTCTTGGTTTTTGCTCAGGTGAGGATCTCAGAGTCATCAGATCAAGCCCAGTATTGAGCTCCATACTCATCATGAGCCTGCTTAAAATTCTCTCTCTCCCTCTCCCTCTGCTTACCCCTCACCATCACCCATTCATGTGCGCGCACTCTCTCTCTCTCTCAAAAAAAAAGGGTATATATTGGCATCTCCTCAAATACACAGAGACTGAACCTCATGTAGAAGTCAGTTGTGTTTCTTCTTTGGAGTTCCCATCATTCTCTGATCTTGGAGCTACTCTCACCAATAACAAAAGGAACATTTTTTTTTTTTGGTGCTGCGTTTTGCTTTGTTGAAATCACCCCGATTCAATGAATGTTTGACAAATGATGCACTGTCAGAAGATGGTGACCTTCTGGAAGGCACAGCGTTTGTTTGAAATGAAGCAGCAGCCCACCCCTCCTCCTCACAGTGACTCCCTTATCTGATCTTTTTTCTTGGCACCCGTTAACAAAACAGGCTCTCTCCACTTAAATACTCTGGGTTTTCTGGAAAAAACTGGCAGGCTAGGACCAAACTTCCTGAGCTCACAGGCTGCTAAGAAAGCACAGGGTAGTGTGGTCTTCAGGTACTCTGCACACAGCTCTTGTGTTGCACGGGTGTGGACAGATACACCAAGGGGATATCTTCTCTTTTTTAAAGATTTTCTTTATTTGTGAGCAAACAAGCATAAGTAGGGGTGGGGGTGGAGGTAGAGGGAGAAGCAGGCTCCCCACTGAACAGGGAGCCCGACATGGGGCTGGACTTCGGGGCTCAATCTCAGGACTCCGAGATCACAACCTGAGCCAAAGGCACATGCTTAATCTACTGAGCCACCCAAGCATTCCCAAAGGGGGTTTCCTTAAACATTAACCTAAGTTCATGTTCTTAAAGTAAAACAAAGGCAATGTTTCTATTAATCTCGCTTGAAAAAAATAAGTTCAAGAAAATTAACTGGTCACTTAACATTAAGAAATGATCTTGTGGAGATACTGATCTGTTACCTGGTCTCATTGAGAAGCACACATTGATCTAGCAGGTGTATACTGACTTCATACCTCTCTTGCTCTTAAAAAAAAGTTGCTAATAACTAACTTCATGTCCTATGCTAATAACACAGGTGTAAGGGCTTCTCAACAAACTCCTTCCCGGAATTCAAATCCTTCACTTTTATTCTACTGTTGCTTGGCTGTATGTTTCTGAAGGCCAGGTGATGAGCCTAGGGGAAGACTGTATTTAGGACAGCTTCCTTCTCCTGCAGGTTAGGGAGATGAGTGCTCACCAAGAATGCATGAAAACGGAACTCGGTGCTGTCAAACTGCATCTATCCACGGCTCTTGCATGGAGCCTCTGAAAGTCATACACTGTCTTACATTTCTCCAGTGTCCACAGAAAGCATTGTGTGCGATTCCCCCAAATAGCAGTCTCCATGCAGTAGAGGAGTCACTTTCTGGGGAGAGGGAAGTAGCAATTTGGGGTTTTCAAACAACGGTAGGATTTCATGTCTGCAGCCTCCTTGGTTAGAGCCACTGATCTCAAGCCTCATAGCGCATCTGCTGCAAGGACCAATGGCTTCCCCAATGGTCAACGGCTTCCTCAACAGCCAATGGCTTCCCCAATGGTCAATGGCTTCCTCAATGGCCAATGGCTTCCCCAATGGTCAATGGCTTCCTCAACGGCCAATGGCTTCCCCAATGGTCAATGGCTTCCTCAATGGCCAATGGCTTCTCCAATGGTCAATGGCTTCCTCAACGGCCAATGGCTTCCCCAATGGTCAATGGCTTCTTCAATGGCCAATGGCTTCCCCAATGGTCAATGGCTTCCTCAATGGCCAGTGGCTTTCCTAATGGTCAACGGCTTCCTCAATGGCCAATGGCTTTCCCAATGGGCAATGGCTTCCTCAATAGCCAATGGCTTTCCCAATGGTCAATGCCTTCCTGTGGTCAAGTTCCTTAGAACCAAGGCTTCCCATTGTCCCTGGAAATCTGCTGGTGTCCAGATATCACAATGGTGTGCTCTGCTGGCCTTGGGGGATGCTGTCCAGTAGGCAAGAATATAATTGTCTGGTGGAGATGTGAGGTTTGCAGTTCCCTCTGCCAAGAACTCAAAGTGCTGATGTGTATGTGTTGGTCAGAATGCATTCAGCCAGGCTGACGGGCAGGATCCCGGATGGGATAAAAGTAACTTCAGAAGCAATCAGGGGTGACGGGGTACTGCAGACTATGGGAGCATTGAGCCACAGCCAGAGATGTGAGTGTTGCCAATCTCACTGAAGCCTGCAGCTGGTTCAGGGATTGGGAGAGTTAGAGAACCAAGGTCAATCAGCAATATCTGGAGTGCTTGACACACTCATCCAGCATCAGAGTGGGAACATGTGGAGAGGGAATCCAATTCGATTGTCTTCCAGAAAATCTAAGCAATCTCCATGGCACCCAGAGGATGAAGGCCTTTGTCATCCTAGGTGTTTCTTCCAAGGGAAGGATTGATGACCACAGAGCTCATTATCTCTAAAAGTGAAAGGAATTCCACCTCCAAGATGTAAATCCAAACTGTCTGAACCTCATTCACAGACTGTGATGCAACAGACCCAGGTTCCAAGAGTATTTCCATATCCCCTTGGGCACAGGGCAGACAGTCAATGCTTAATCCTTGCTGGCCTTATCCCTTCTGCCGTGAGCACTGGGTGCATGGTGCGCTTGGCTAAACACCCTAATTGCGGTGCGTCTTCGAAGGATGAGCAGACACAGAAGGGCATTCTCGGGAGCTGAGTGGCCTCAACTTCAAAGCTCACGTTTGGCAAAGTGATTTGTTGTGCTGTCTGGCATTCGAGGGACCCTGAATAGCTCCATTTTATGGGGCAGGACAGAGCTCCGCTTTGCCGGGCTTTCCTATTAAGCAGGAGGGCCCTCAGGCTTTAGGTTTCTTACCTCCTCACTTTCCCTGGCAGAGGAGTGCCCCCGGGAATCCTTTGAAGGCTCTGCCAGCTTCAGAGTGCCCTCATTGTAATCACTGCCCTTCAATGAGCTCATTCAGCCGGGCTTTCCCACAGCCTTGGGCGCGCATCGGGGGCCGCTCTGGGGGTGTGCGCCTCTGGGCCAGGGACAGAAGAGGCAGGCGCACATCCCTGCTTGGCTCAAGCTGGCATTCCTGGGCCGGCATGTCCTGGGGACCAGAAGGGGCTTCGAAAACTCCGGGTTAAAGCATCCCCCCAAAGCACAGAGTCCCGCAGCCCACCTTGGAAAGGCGTCTTCGAAAGTCTCATGGGATGATGAAAGTAATCATTTCCAAGACATGACACTGCTTTTCAAAATGCCCTTTGTGAAGGAAAGGAGTAGCAGCTCCTATAGAGCCTTTCTCTCTGGCAGTTTGAGCTCCCAAAATATCGAAGGTGGGGACAGGGCTTTTTGCACATATCCGAGGCTACCTAGTTGGAAATTTTAATGCCTAGAGTTTCCCCGAACTATCTCTGGGTTCATAAAGGCGTGGAGGATGCGGAGCCTAGGACGGAAGACTCAGAGCCTTTGGTCTTTAATTCACTAACACAAAAGTGAGGTGTCTCGCTGCATTTAGCTGCTAAGGAGGAAAAGGAGCAGCAATGGGGTCCCTCGGGGATGTTTTTGCTGTCCCGGTAGAGACCATCACCAGGGAGCTGCTGAACACCCCCTAGGACAGCCGCACAGCAAAGACATATGGGACCCCAAGGGGCATCAGGGCCGAGATGTGGAAACCCCCGGGGCACACCAGGCAGGAAGCAGCTAGTGCGGCCTTGAGGAATCACGGGAGCAGGTGACACTGCACTCTGAACTCAGTCCTCAGGTCTGTTGAGAGCTGCACGTGGGCCATGCAGTAGCCAAATGATCTTAGTATCCCTTATAGTTACAGGAGCAGCTGCAGCAGGTAGGGTTGCTAAAGTGAAAACGGGGCTCATTATGCATGCTTAGGGAAATCCCATTTTCCACCCAAATCTCCTCTGAACTGTCCCCCCCACCCACCCATGGCAGAGCTGGCTGGACCACATGACGTTCATCGTGTCCCTTTTCACCAGATGTACATGTTATTTTTCTCATTATAAGGGCATTCCTAGGAGAGGAGGGCCCCTTACAGAAATGCACGGCTTGTCTTTCTTCTTCTGTTTGCTCCACTTAGGCAAGCCTCCTCTGTCTTCCTATCACGTTCTTGTGGTTTCTGGGGTGGAAATATTTCCCACTTGTTTTTTTGGTTCCTTTCCTGTAATGTCTTTCTGAACCAGTACAGGTGCAGCTGAAACACTTAGGCATTAAGCATGGTGTTTCTCCTAAATACTTATATCCTCCCCCTCCTCCAGAAGTACTCCTCTCCCTTCTAGATACTTCTCTAAATTTTTCACACTATCTATATAAGCAATCCCACCTCACCCTGTTTCCCATCCTTCTCTCCTAATTAGGACAAGGTAGTATGGCTGCCTTAAAGCTAAGACACAATTTAAAGTATCACCTCTAAAGTAACATTCCCATATTTCTCTCTTTTCTGTAATGCTACTTGAGTGGAGTCTCTTCCAATTGCTGTATATGTTGCCTTACTTCCTTGTTGTTGCTACATAGTTAAAGGTCATCTATTGGCGTGTCCCTTAAGGTCATGATAAGTCTTGTCTGCTTCTATAGCTTGTGCCTCTCACTGTGTGCTAAACTGAGACTGTCTTATGGTCTCACCAATCAACAGTCTTCTCCTCAATCCCTGCTAATATTCTCACCTACAGAATCCCCCTCCCCGTTTCAATTTTGTCCCCCTGGGTGCCACACACCTTTGTGGTTTAGCCCCAAACCGACTGCCTATGGAAATCACCTTTAACTGGACCAGCTCCCCTTCCTTCCTCCCCTTCTCAGCTCTTAGTATAATCATAGCACCCATATGGCCCTTCATGATCACAGAATTTCAGAGTTGGAAAGGATGTTACATGTGGTCTGCCTTCTTTCTTTGAAAGATCTCTTAATTTATTTTAGAGAGAGACAACATGAGTGGAAGGGAGAGAGAATCTTAAGCAGACTTTTCCCTGAACATGGAGCCTGATGCAGGGCTCGATCCCAGGATGCTGAGATCATGACCTGAGCTGAAAGGACGAGTTGGATACTTAACCAGCTGAGCCACCCAGGTGCCCCTCCTTCTTTCATTTTATGGGTGAAACATGACGAATCAAGAAAACATTATGACATTGACAAATATATGGTTCTACTAGGAGGCGCTTTTGTCCCATGTTAATTTTTTCTGCCTTGCTTGATGGCAGGGATGGTATTACTGGTCTGCATTTGGAGATACATCTCAGTGCGCTGAGCACATGATGTGGGACTGATCAGTCAGACACAGCAAATCTTTTTGTGTATATGTTTTATTCTTTTATGCTTGCTTCCATAATACAGGATTTATCTTATAAATCTCATGTCTGGCAACTGTTTTGAGGGATTGTGAAATCAGCTGCAAATTTGGTCTTCAAATGCCGAGTTCAAGGTGAGGATACAAAGGAATTCTCTTTCAAACTACTGTGTCTTTATCCCGGTAGACAGATTCATTTCTCCTGCTGTGGAAAAGGTCTTCATTTGCATGGATTCGTACTTCCTTTCCATAAGCAACCAGTTGGGGATCACTATCACCTGGAGATATGTTGGCCTAAAAGCACTGATCTATTGTACAACCCCCCACAATGACTCCCTTTCTTTCAAGCCCAGCTACTTGAAACTTCTCCCAGTCTCTGAGTCTCATTGCTTACTTCCCATCAACACATTCAGTGATCAATTATGTCCTTATTTCTACAGAGTTGACACCGCCTGCCTAGGAGTCATTCTCTTAAATATCATGTGAGTTTTGAGTCATTATTTTGTTTTTCTTGGAAAGAGGATAGTGTTCACGACTCAGATATGATCATGCTGCTATAATAACATCAGCATTGGGTTCTTAGGTCACTCAGATAGTCAGTGCAACTGTAACCACATGCGAGAACTAGTGTGTGGGCAGAAACGTTAATGCATCCAGAAATTATAACATATTCTTTACCTGCTTTAGGGCCATGGTCTCTGTTTCTGCTCAGCTCCAACCCCAGCTATGTTGAATCCCTACCTCACACACTATAGATATCTTCTTTCTTGAGCACCACAAAAGGGAGGTGTCCAAATACTCTCTCCTCTCCTCCTTATTGTTCAGTCGCAGTGGTATTCTACCCAAAGAGCCTTAGGCAGCACCATGCTTTCAACAGCCAAGTGTCACTGGGGAGTTAGACTCTTTCCCCTTTGCGCATTTGTTATTCTATCCATCTACCTTTACGATATGCAGAAGGGAAACCATTTGAAGCATTAATATTTGTAGCAAAACCTCCGCTGTGAAGGAGTGATCCACAAAGACGCAAAAATCCCAGCAGCTCAGTTTTGCTCTCACTGGCCCTCCAAGCCTCCTCTCACATAATATGCCAAAATGCACGATACACAACCTCCCCATAAACAGTTCCACCTTACAAATATGCTGCTGCCGATATTTGAGCTAAATACGCCTGGGTGCATCCTTTATAAAAAATACCAACAAATAGAATTAATATGAAATCTGTCAGAAATCTTATGCGTCCCTCTTGTGCCATATTTTATGGAAGATGGCATCATTCTATAGTTTTTCCCTTTTGCGAATCCACACTTACCTCACGTAACCCAGACTCCTCAACTACCTGTCACACATGCTTTCTATCATTTCATTATGTGTGTGGTTTTCTTACATCCAAGAAAATATGATTTAATTTCCAGGTAAAGTATCAGAGAGATTATGTGAAATGTCAAAGAAAAGACATATGGCATTGATTGCCATCATCTTGCTAACTTAGCCCCCCAATTTAAAGAGCTACCACCCATAATGCTTTGAAACATACTTCCATGACTCACATTCATTCATGACTTTAGCATGGGCTCTATATTTTTTTCATTAAGTGTAAAGTCAAGTCTGATTGTCCATCGCCAGGGAGCCTCTTAAAACTTGGGTTCAATGTAAGAGAAACTATACCCCTTGTCAGAATGATCTCTGCAGGGATTACACATGAGGACTGAATTCAGGAAGCTCAATAATTAATTGCAAACCGTCTGTAATTCCCAAAGGACTACAATCTAAGATATGCAGAACTTGTATTAGTCAAGGGAACAGTGAATTAATTGTGCTCTTATCTCTTCCTTGCCTCCCCCCCCCCAAAGAAAAAACCCAACCCAAGTCAGCTGTGGTAGGGACCTAAGTTGATGTTATCATACAGGTCATGCAAGGAAAACAGGTTCTAGCGACGGGGCCAACAGACATAATTTCAAGAAAACACACAATTGGACCTCAAGGAAATGTGCCTAGACAACACCACTGGTGTAGCATCAGATATGCCCAAACTTGATTTTAAACTGTGATGCAGAGCAGGGTAAATTCTGGATATGTAGGCTCCTACCAAAATATATTTACCCTGAGATGAAATTAATGACCACAGTTAGTGAAAGTCCAAAGGGAGCAAAGTCCTTTTGAAAATATATGGGGAAGAAAAGTGCATAAAGAAATACATATGATATGTTATACTGAGATTAATTGCTTTTCAGAATTTTCTCTCTATATTTCTACTCTGAGTCGATTTAAGATACTTTATAAGAGGAATATGAAAATTAATAAATATGCACTGAATGAAAAATTAGTCCACAGATACAATAAAGTGGATTATTTTGGAAAATATGATCATTCACTTTTCTCAAAAATTCACAGAGTAATTGAATTCCAGTAATGGAATTTACGCATGATTACAAGATTTGCTATTATTGATATTTACTTAGTGTTAAGAAAAAGAACCCAGGGAAGTCATATACGTTCTTTCAAGAAATAATTATTAAACACAGAAAGTCCCCCATTCAGATCGATAAGAGGTCAATCAAAAGGTTGAAATCCATTTTCTTGCCACCAGGAAAAAAAGAAAGGATCAAACAGACTTCTTACCTCATATAAAATGTTGAGTCCTAAAAGCATATTAGAAAAAACAAGTAGAAGTGATCATGAATTTAGGACTACATCTTACTCCTATCTTCATTCTTTGAAGGACAAGTGAAATAGCATTATCCCTTATAATATCCATCAATTGAAGACCCAGAATCTAACTAACTTAACAAAAGTTGAGAAAGATTGATTACTACTGTTGTGTATTGATAAATACTTAGGAGCATTTTATAAAATTATTGTTATTAAAAGTAGCTAAAGCTTCTTGAAATTCCCTTGAGTAATCTAAAGGCATATTAAAATTTTCAATTACAAATATAAGCATCTGTGTCAGGAAAAAAATCGTACTTTATGCCTTTCTTTTTTACTTATGGTCGATATTAGTCTAGTCCTATTTTGAGAATATTGACACTTTTTTTCACATGCCCAATTGGATTAAATATTACATGTACTAAGATTATCTGTCAACAGAAATAAGACAAAATGTCTTGAGACTCAAGTTCAAAGAGCCTCAGCATTTTGCCAAATTGAGTACCAAAAGGAACATGCTATGGGCCATTAAGAACAGCAAGCTAAGCCTCAAAAGAGGTTCAGTATGGCAAGAGGGAGATGAATGTGTTTATTAGTCTGACCTGACCAACTAAGAGGTAGTTTGGACCAGCACCCACAAGATGATGATCATGAGTAAGAGCGAAGATTAAATGAAGAGCAATCCGTACATCTTTTATATATTTATATGTTATATGATATATGTTATATTATCTAACTATATTTATATTTATGCTATATTATATAATTATGTATTATATTTATATTCTAACTATATAATATATAGAGAGAACTCCACACCCTCAAATGTCTCCCTGCTGAATAGCACACAGGTCAGAGCTAGGTCAGGGGCACAGTTCCATGAGGTTGGATACTCATATAGCAAAAGGAAGGAACGAGACTTTTGCTGATTGCCGGTAAGGGACAAGAGTTACTCCCGCATTAGGGTTAGAAAAGGGAGCCCTTTCCAACAGGCTACACTAGGAAAGGCTCTTAATGAGTTGGTTGTTTGTACAACTGTGATGGATGAAGCCACTGTGACCCAGGGAAACTTAGGTTGACATTCTCAAAAGAACGTGAGCCCATCCTGGACCATGAAAACCAGGCACCCGTGTCCCACGTAATGACAAATGTCCTTTCTTGGCATGAACCTAACCCATGACAGTTTCACTGATACTGGCTTACTACTGAGGCAGGTCTTCGGTCCTCCGTATTGATCCCTTTAGGGGACTTCTGTAGAGCCATCCTCAATCTTTGTAGCCTCAAACAGGCAGCTAGGACACTGTTTGTGTTACTGAGCAGGTCTGAAGAGTGGACCACTGTGGAGCCCACAGAACACATAGGAACCTGAGCCACGATGAGCACCCACACGGGGTTCTGGTCTCACACCAAAAGGGAGTGTCAAAAAATCTTCAGTGATTTTCCTTCACTCTCTGATTTCTGTCAGTTGCACAGGATCGGCACATCTTTGCTCTGAAATCCAGTCTTTGTCCCTAAAGATTATTCCTATCCTCTTTTCATGGATTGTATAAACTGTCATGCCTTCACCTTTTCCTCATGTTTCTGACTTTCTTGTCTGATTTTACTTCCACCAGGATGAGAAGCCTCTTGCAACAGTCTTGGTAGTTCTGTCTACTTCTCCAACATATAAACACGTTTGTTTGCTTCTGAATTATGTGAGAGTAACCCTAAGGTTGCCCTCACCCACTCCCTCCCAATGCCCTTGCCATGACTTGTGCATATGCTCTCTCTCTAAAATAAGCAAATGTTGGCAAGGAATGTGAAGAAAGGGGAACCCTCTTACACTGTTGGTGGGAATGCAAGCTGGTGCAGCCACTCTGGAAAACAGTGTGGAGGTTCCTCAAGATGTTAGAAACAGAGCTACCAGATGACCCAGCAATTGTACTAGTAGGTATTTACCCTAACGATACAGATGTAGTGGAAAGAAGTACCCCAATGTTCATAGCTGCAATGTCCACAATAGCCAAGCTGCAGAAATAGCCCCGATGTCCACCAACAGATGAATGGATAAAGAAGATGTGGTATATACATGCAATGGAATACTATGCAGCCATCAAAAATGAGATCCTGCCATTTGCAATGACATTGATGGAACTAGAGGGTATTCTGCTAAGCAAAATAAGTCGATCAGAGAAAAACAATTATCGTCTGATTTCACTCACATGTAGAATTTAAGAAAACAAACAGAGGATCATGGAGGAAGGACGGAAAAATAAGATAAAAACAGAGAGGGAGATAAACCATAGAGACTCTTAACTCTAGGACACAAACTGAGGGTCGCTCGAGGGGAGATGGGTAGAGGGATAGGGTCACTGGGGATGGGCAAGAAGGAGGGCATGTGATGGAATGAACACTGGGTATTATATGCAATGGATAAATCACTGAACTCCACCTCTGAAACTAATAATGCGCTATCTGTTAATTCATTGAATTTAAATTAAAAAAAAATTTTTTTTAAAGAATAAGCTGGGTGTGAGAATATCCATGGAACAAGCATGGAGATGCAAAGCTCCAGACTTTTGGCAGGGAGAGAACAGAACTGAAGAGCTCAGGGTTCCAGGCGGGGCTCTAGTGACCCCAAGCAATCTGGGAGAAATTCATGGTCACATAGAAACTCGAATCCCTCTTGCTGAAAATCTGACAGATCTCAGTCTCTTTGATTTGGAATCGCAGAGGATCACACCCTGTTTGCCTGTCAAATTATAGGTCTTCTGTGGCCAAATCTTCCCATTTTTAAGGGAACAAGACATCAAATTCTAAAGTCAAAATCCAACCAATTTTAGATGCTCAATAAATCAAAATGAAAAAGACCTCAGTTAGCATCAATAAAACATTTTAAAATAATACAAAAAGAAAGTAACATGATTCTAAAGATTCTGAGTTCTTTTACAAGTTAGGAAAGAGAAACTTTTTTTTTCCTTTCTTAAATAGTGAGGAATATAATAAAGTGAACATAAAGTACAGGAAATTATTCTGGCTAGATACAGAATCTCTGCTGTCCAGAAACTAAAAAATAATCTTTCTATTGTAGGCAAAGGCAATAAGCAATAAGCTAAGGAAATAAAACCATCAAAACTGAAAACATTTTGCTAAGATTTTTAACAAATTTTTTACATTTTTGCAAAACTTAGGTATTATAAATCAGATCAAATAAAATTCCTTTCCAAATCTTGTCTTTCATCAGCTCTTTCATACTGTAGAACAAACTGATAGTTAAAGTCAGATTGTAAGGGGCAGAGCTAATTTCACAATAATACAAACATGTTATTGACAATGTGTAACATGTTCATCATTGTTATCTTTGAATGAATAAGTGTAAAAAATATATATAAAAAGCCACCCACCACCCCTCCTGCAACCCTGTTTGCTTCCTAGAGTTAAAAGTCTCTTGTGGTTTTTCTCCTTCTCTGTTTTAGTCTTGTTTTATTTTTTTCTTCCCTTCCCCTACATTCATGTGTTTTGTTTCTTAAATTCCACATATGAGTGAAATCATACAATAATTGTCTTTCTCTGACTGACTGATTTCATTAGCATAGAACTAAGATTCTTTAGAATCACGTTACTTTCTTTTTGTATTATTTTAAAATGTTTTATTGATGCTAACTGTGGTCTTTTTCATTTTGATTTATTGAGTACCTAAAATTGGTTGGATTTCATTAGTGTATAACATCCACATTGTTACAAAGGTAAGGTTTCCTCCTTTTTGATGGCTGAGTACTATTCCATTGTATATACATATATACGGACCACATCTTCTTTATCCATTCATGTGTCGAGGGACATCTGGGCTCTTTCCATAGTTTGACGATTGTGGATATTGCTGCCATAAACATTGGGGAGATGGGGTCACTGGGTGATGGAAATTAAGGAGGGCAAATGATGTGATGACCACTAGGTGTTATATGCAAATGATGAATCAAGTAATACACTATATGTGAATTAACTGAAGTTTGTAAAAAGATTTTATTTATTTATTTGAGAGAGAAAGCACGAGCAGAGGGAGGGAGAGAGAGGGAGAGGGAGAAGCCGGCTCCCTGGAGCCTGATGTGGGGTTCAGTACCACGACCCTGAGATCAAGACCTGAACTGAAGCAGATGTTAAACCGACTGAGCCACCCAGGTGCCCCAGTTGATTGAACTTAAATTTTTTTTAAAAAGCGGCAGTTACGTGCTTTATGTGGGCAAAAATGCAAATTACATAAAGTCTCTCTGTACTTTGTTGCAATCGCATGCAAATTTCTATTATTTCAAAATTTAAAGTTTAGATGAGAAAACAAATACAAGACAACATCACGCAGACCACCTCTATGCTGCAGTCTGTGTGTTACACTCATGTACGAAATGCGGGCTAGGACTTGGACGGATGGAATAGGGTTGTGGGTGTGTCGTTTGTTTGGGTTGTGGATTTTTGTTTCTTTGTTTGCTTGTGGCAACTGTCAATGTATATATATTTGTTCTGGAAAATGACTTGACCTCACGAGAGGCCTGAAGTTTAAATTGGGCAAAGAGAAGCGTATCTGTCATGCACACCTGGGCGTCAGGGAATAACAGGTGGGCATTGGAAGTGCTCATTTCCATGTGTGTCTAGCTGACATGCTGTTATCATCTCTAATAAAAAGTAAACACTGTGCCATGCAAAGGAACCCAGACGCTCGACTTGCAAGACGGAAGAAACTCTCATCAAAGACCTACACACGCATGCCCAAAACTCACTGTGAGACAAAACAAAGGTAAGAACTGCCCTTTATTTGGATGATAGATGCTGAGGTTCATGAAGCAGAATGGGGGACACCTGACTCTATGCCCAGTACAAACTGGGCTTTCTGTGATGTGTAGGTAATTGTCACCAGGGCCACTTTAATACATTTTTTGTTGGTGTCTCTGACAAGTGGGTGTGCATCACAATTTTAGGGGGCTATGTTTCTGAAGTTCTTAGTTTCTTCATCATTGTGGGGGCGAAACCCATAGCTTTGCTGATTTGTATTCCGATGAGCTGACCTTTCTTTGTAGGATGAAAATAGTAGTTTTATCAGCTCACTTAGGTCTGACGAAGCTGCAGGCAATCAGTCCCTATTCGCCAGGCTCAAAAAAGTCATGGGCATGCAGTGGGAAAGCAGAGGAGAGGGAACAGAGGACCCCACTGGGGAGCCATCAGTATCATTCCTTGGCTAAGATGAACTCCACAGAGACAACACCGCGTACGCCCTCCAGGTCTTTGCTACTTACTTACTTTTATCAACCCGTTTAATTCTCAATTTTGACCCTGAGGGGCACAACTGTGCTCCGTATTTTCTTTCACCAAGTAGATGAAGAAATTGAGATTCAGATGGGTTCCTAGGGCGCGTATCTAGGCAGCTGGCACGGACTCCAAAGTCACAAGTTTCATATTCCAATAAGCTGCCCAGAATTGCCTCGTTTGCTCAGCTCTTTCTCTGTTGAAAGAAGGAAAGGGAGGAGAAAAAAAGGAGGAAAGGACAAAGGAAAAGAAAGTTTTCCTTTTATTTTTTTAAGATTTTATTCATTTGACAGAGAGAAACATAGCGAGAGAGGGAACACAAGCAGGGGGAAGGACAGAGGGAGAAGCAGGCTTCCCACCCAGCAGGGAGCCCGATGTGGGACCCGATCCCGGGTTTCCGGGATCATGAGCTGAGCCGAAGAAAGCAGATGCTCAAGGACTGAGCCACCCCAGCACCTGAAAAGTTCTGCTTTCTTTCACAGAATTTTTGGGCTGGATGAAGATGTATTAAAAGCTGGTAAACTTCAAACTATGACACCAATGAGGAATTCGTTTTTTATGTTATGCTTACAGACCATTTTTTTTTTTTTCCCATTTATGTCACAAGATGTGTCTTGGAAGAGAAATCAGGACTGGACCTCTTTTCAGGTTTGATCATTCCTGTTTGATAATTCGACACAGCAACACTAAATGGGATGCTGGAAAAATGTGAAACGCCAACAGGGGGTTTGGGGATGAAGGGATATTTCTATTAATTCGAGCACCTTGGTGCAGGACAGTGTTTCCCATACGATATTTATCAGAACAAAGGTTACTCTGAGTTATCGGGAGTTAAAAGGATCTGTGGCCAGAGAAGTTTAGAAAACCCATCTAATCGTTGTTTCTTGTAGGGTCACAAGACACCATTGTGTTCAAAATGTTAATATAAACAACTTGCATTGGATTACATTCCCTCGGTCTTCCCAACCTTTCATGGCAATGGGGATGGCATTTTGTTTGTTTGTTTGTTTTAGGTCATGTTAGTTTGCTAGGGCTGCCGTAACAATGAACACAGATTGGGGGCACGTAAACAACGATTACTTCTCATAATTTAATTGTGGAGCCTGGGAGACTGAGATCATCCAGGTGTGGTACGACTTGGTTCCCTCTGAAGCCCATCTTCTTGGCATGTAGACGCCATCTTGTCTCTGTGTCCTCATATTGTTCTTCCTCTGTCCCTGTCTGTGTTCTAATCTCTTCTTTTTATTTATTTGTTTGCTTATTTATTGATTTATGTGTCGAAGAGAGAGAGGGAATACAAGCAAGGGGAGTGGCAGGCAGAAGGAGAGGCACACTCCCTGCTGAGCAGGGAGCCCAATGCGGGGCTCCATCCCAGGATCCTGGAATCACGACCTGACCTGAAAGCAGACGCTCAACGACCGAACTACCCAGGTGCCCCTCATCTCTTCTTCTTACAAGGACATGTGTCATATTGGGTTAGGGCCCACCCTACTGACCTCATTTCACCTTAATCCCTTCTTTAAAAGCCCTACCTCCAAACAGTAGTTGGACTTAGAAATTCAACCTTTGAATTTGTAGAGGGTCACCATGCAGCCCATCTGTAGCAAATACCCCCTAATACTCTAGGCATAGTAATCTGGAAAACACATCAGGAATGCTGGTCTGAGGATAGCCAAGAGTTCCCACAGGTGCTCTGAAAATTATCTGCAAAGATCTGAATGAAGTACAGTGAGTTTTTCTACCACACGAAGTGATGGGTTCCCTTAGAGGCAGTTGCCAAGAGCTCTGAATGCATTCCCTTACCCAGTTGTGTGCTTGTCCTTAAAAATGCGGCCCCTAAAAAAACTGCCTTCAAACTGATCTTAAATCTCACTTAAAGTTAGACTCTCCCATCCCAATATTCCCAGAAGTACTGATGCTTTGCTTCTTAACTCGTGATCACACAAGTCTCCAGTGTCCGCTTTGCTCACAGCGTCAGCCTTGTGATGGCAACTAAGGTGATTCTTAAGTGCTAGGTTCCAGGGAACGATCACAGGTACAGGGATGTTTGAAGATGTGCTCTGAATCGTGCACGGCGATTAAAGCAATTATCGGATCAACTATAAATCCAGCTGGATAAACCCCGAATGAGAAAATGCTTCTCACTTCCCTTCGCCTATAATGAGTCCACATGTGTTCCTTCCTCGGGCTCCTAGTTACCTGAAAGAATAATGCTCAGAGCTGGCCAAGCTTGAAATTATGGAAGGGAAACGTCTCATTCTGGAAAATCCGCAAGACTGATTCTCAACAGAGTCCTTCTGTGTCAAAGAGCAGTCTGTCATTCAGAAATTATGGGTGGAGATGAACATGGCGGAGGTACGGGCATGGGAGGAAGGGTGCTGGAGTGAGCTGGGATGCGGGGCAGCGAAGCCCTCTCAGCAAACTTCAGGGCCTTGTTTCCAAGAACTATGGTCTATCCACAGCAGCTATGAACGTAGATTAAGGAACATCAGTTTGGATGTTCTGTCCAGATAGAAGCTCTGGGATGATCCTGGGAGTCGCAGCAAGGAATGGACAAGGAGCATTGTGTCTGGTCACCTGGGGCTCACCTTACTACACTCTCAACCCTACAGAATACCCATATCACTACCCTTTGTAATGGACCTAAGAAATTAACCCTGTCTAGGAGAATGTGGATTTTAAACCATTTTCCCTTTGTTTCCCAAAGAACGGGCTCACTCTGGTTAAGTTGAGAATCAAGAGTGCTTTTCTATTTTTTTTAAAATGCTTTTACTGACACATGAATAGGAGAAGATGAAACTCCCAATTTATTTAGGATTTTTCTATAAGCTTAAACCAGCAGGCAAGCCTTAGAGGCTTCCCATATGAGGAAAGCAAACTTATTTTGCACAAAATGATCACCTATCCTAGAAAACGCCTGGAATTTAGTGTTCTATTTTCTGGAGAACATAATTTAGATGGCATATTACTGAAGTTGTTGAGTATAAAGATTCTCAAACCATTCTATAAATGTTCACTTTTTCACTCTTCATTTTAACTCACTGAAAAAGCATATTGTTTGTTTAGTGTATTTGAGGTAATGTGTATCAGTTATATGTGGAAAAATATAAGGATAGCACACAATTTCTTGTTCATTCTTGACAATATTTGGGAAATATGCATTGCCATAGTGTTAAATGTAAGGTGCTCATTGTTTGAATATGACATGGAATGTTTGCATATCATTATGCCCCAGTAAAGGTAATAAAAAACCCCCCACAAGTTATCACAGTAGGATCTCAAAAATGTTCTCCGTCTATAGTAACCCTTTTGAGGAGTCATTTGTATCAGGAATTTCCTAGATACATCAACATAAACTTTCTACTAACATACAATATAAATCATGATTTCAGTTTCTACATGGTGGTGTGATTTTCACATTGTAGAAAAGGGACTGAGAGTCCAAATACATATTTGGGTGTCTTTTCTTTCAGAAGATGTGGCAGTAAAAATTTTGCCTGGGTAAAGAATGTTATCACAAGCACTTATCTTGAAATATGTCATAACTCAGGGGACATGTCACATACTTTTATGCTTTTCCCCATTCGTCATTGACAATTTGCATAAGCAAACTCTTTTCATTCTGTGCTACTAAATGTTTTCCTGGAATTTTTGTTGAAATTTTACATTTTTAACAAGGGTTCACAAAGTTCTGCACTTTCATTCACAGGTCACAACTTATCAATTCTGTGGCTAGCCCTTTCAAAATCCACTTGAGTTTTTAAGATTGAACTTGGTAGACTCATTCTATTTGCAGGGACAGTTGATGCATTTGTGTTGTAACTCAAAGGAGGGGAAAAGAGATTTCTGAATCTAAGAGACAGATGAAGTCCCTGCAAAGGATTTAATATCTATATGAGATATTAATTAACATCTATATTAAATATCTATATTGATTAAATAAATATCTATTGCCATCTCATCCAACATATAATGGTCCCTAAGACTAAAGATACGGACTTCAATAACTCACAAAATACTGAGTTGTACTTGGGTTTTTGAATTCAGTAGAGTTTGTCGGTAAAGGCCTTTTGTTCCCTCCTTTTTTTTTGCCCAACCATCCTTGGCTATGCTTTCCAGATCCAAAATAATACTGTTTGCTAAGGTGTCACCTTCCCAACCCTCAGGTTCCTCACCTGTAAGACGAGAACAACTGTCTAGAGTTTGGGGACGATGAAATAAGAAAGCAGCTATGGTGTTTCATAAGCTTTGATGGTTCTAGACCTCAACTCTTAGTGAGGGGATGTGCATTCAAGGTGTTGGCTTTGAACCAATACCTCAGCAGATATGGGCATCTTCTGGGAGCAACTGAAATGTTGGCCATCCTTGGACCTTAGAATCTCTTCAAGTAGTTCCTGTATCAACAGGCATTCATACATATTCATTCATTCATTCATTCATTCATTCATTCATAGGCTCATTCATTCATTCATAGGCTCATGCCCAGCATGGAGCCCAATGCAGGGCTTGAATTCACGACCCTAAGATCAAAAGCTGAGCTGAGATCAAGACTTGGATGCTCAACCCACTGAGCCACCCAGGCACCCTAATAACAGGCACTTGCCCCTTCCTCAGTTACCCGGCATCTGACATTCAGACTGGTCAGAACAGAGCACAACATGGTTTCCACACAGATCAAAAACATTGCTTTTGAGACCAAATTTTTTGTTCATGTTTCCATCCAACAAATTGCCTTGTGTGCCTCAAAACACACAAAATGTTCCTTATGGCATAAAGCGGGGTGATTTGGATCTTTTTTGCTACCTTTCTGAATGCACATTTTAAGATCGTCTATAGGGGAAAGTGACATCTATTAAGGTGTCAATAACTACCCTCAGTGGCAAGCTCACTAGATGCTAAATAAAACCAACAAAGTGCTGGCTGAAACCGGAACTTAGACCACAGTCCACCAGCTGATTATTTATTTAAGTAATCTCAGTGTGGGGCTCGAACTCACGACCCCAATGCAGCTCCAATGTGGGGCTTGAACTCACGACCTCAAGATCAAAAGTTGCATGGTCTTGCAACTGAGCCAGCAAGGTACCCTCCTAAACATTAAACAGAGAGCTGTTACTGGAAATTCAAATAATTTGAATAATTCTAAGTTGAAATTTTTAAAAATGATTCTGCATCAAAGTTTCTTGAGGATTACTATCAGAGATGAGGGGTGAACTTTTATTTTGGCCACTAAACCCAGACTTGGATAAAGAGGATCGAGGTCACACCTCTGTCTGTCACTAACCCTATCAGGTTACATCAATTCCCTCAGTTTACATATCTCAACTTTAAAATGATGGAAGTGGACGAAAGCCATCTGTGAGCTATTCCTACTCTGAGATTGTTTTTCCTAATCCTGTATTTTGGGCACTTGTGACTCAGAAAGCATTTACTCAATAAATTAAAGAGATAACATTCAGCTTAGTTCCTGCAGCTTACTTCTTGCATTTCGTGAATGGTGTTTTATTTTATCATATTTTGACAATTCAATTTAAATTGCCTCATTACATCCTGAGTGATGTTACTTGTGTATGAAAATTAACTTCCGGGCACCTGGGTGGCTCAGTGGGTTAAAGCCTCTGCCTTCGGCTCAGGTCCTGATCTCAGGGTCCTGGGATCGAGGCCCACATCGAGCTCTCTGCTCGGCGGGGAGCCTGCTTCCTCCTCTCTCTCCGCCTGCCTCTCTGCCTACTTGTGATCTCTCTCTGTGTCAAATAAATAAATAGAATCTTTAAAAAAAAACAAAAAGGAAAATCAACTTCCCTCACCACCTCGTATAGGAAGTGAGCACTCTAAGTCACTAATCAGAAATCCACAAGGACCCACAAAGGATATATTCCAAACATCCTTTTTGAAATCTACAACGGAGATTCCTTATTTATAAGGGATATAAGAAGTACTTCTTCTCCGGTGAAGGGCAGAGACAAGACATGTGCTTGTAGAGTGTGGCAGTCAAAATTATGCCCTACTCCCAAACGTTCGCATACTAAAATTCCCAGCACCCGTGAAAATGTTCCATTGCCTGACGAGGCATAATTAAGACTGCACGTGGACATAAACACATCAGCTGACCTTAATGCAGGGAGATTATCCTGGTTTATACAGGTGGGCCCAATGGAATAAAAAATGGGATCACCCACTTTAAAGATGGACACAGAACAGGTCACACTGGTGAAGTATGCAGACTCCCAACTGTTATTCCCGACTTTGAAGGGGAAGGAAGGGGTCACAAGTAAGGAATGTAGGCAGACTAGAGAGGGCTAGACTAGAAGGGCAAGGAGACCGATTACCCCAGGAACCCCCAGAAGGAGCACAGCCCTGCAAATGCCTTCCTATCAACCCACGGAGACCCAAGCCGGACTGCTGAGTGGCAGAACTCTACCATAAGGAATCTGCAGGAATGTGCCTACATGCTTCAGCGGCCATGAAGAACCTACACAGAGCAGGCTTGCATGGTCACGGGAAACTGGCCAGCTCCCACCCAGTGCCTTCGGGCCAGTGTTCTTGATCTACAGTCCCATTTGCCTTGTGCCATGCATCTCCATCCCACACATCTCAAAGGGAGACGTCGCCTAAACCAGCCCTAAGGCTGAACTAATACTGCCTTGGGAATATCATCCTATCACCACGTGCATCTTTTGTGAAGAGGGCTTGTGCCAGAAAACAGACAGTAGAGGGTTTCTTGAGTTCATCAAAATGTGTCATATTTTTGGTAGAGCTGACTTTCATTGGAAGTCCACCACCTGAAAGCAAGCTGTTGGGCTGCTTTGGAGGGCCAGGAAGTTCTGATATCTATGCAAAGTACGAGGGCTTTGCTAAGTGGCTACATCAGCCTAGGTTGGGTTTTTTTAAAAAAAGGCTATATATTCAGCCATAATTAATTTCATAATGA